>DWPA01007264.1:0-10435 GCA_018251375.1 Calpodes ethlius | reverse complement strand
ATATGGACAAAAAAAATACTGAATTCGTCTACAGCCCTATATGATTACCGAAATTAAAAACTATGCTCTATTCATTGAAATTATATGATATGAAATATGTGATATAATGTTATGAAAGATAAAATGTATATTTGTCTTTCTTTCACTGTTCAAAGAAGTGACGTATGATATTTTTTATAACAAGATAGTTGGGAGGTTGAAGAATGGCATAGTCTACTTTTGAATCTCTCCGTAATTAAGAGGCAATGTTTGTAAGTCTGTATGTAGAATGTTACATTATATGTTTATATAAATATAGTTATATATTTTCAGCATCTTGATTGTATCCGTGTGAAGCCGAGGCCGCCCGCTAGTCATCACAGAAGCATTAGGAACAATTATGCAGGACCAAGTGAAATTTTGGTAATAGAAAATTAGATTCAGTTTAATTAGCAAATGCTTGTATATTATTAGTACGCAAATAATAGCAAGTCATAGGCAATACAAAATTATTCGCTGTGGAGTGAAGTGGAGTGAACTCTTGCCGTACTCCACTATCATCAGATGATGAAGTAGTTGGTATGTATTTGCTAATCATTAAAACGTGATTTGATTGTTCCAAGGACGAATTGACATTTTAGTTCTATATCGATACTAGCTGATCTGACAATCGTTTATTTGCCATATAAATTATTTATAATAATAATAAATTTTAATAAAATAATTGCTATAAGCTCAGGGAAATTTTTATCGAAATAGAGTGAAAAACATTAAGATAAAAGACGATAATAAATAAAGTATCGAGCGGGATGAAAAATGATTAAATTACTAAAATGACCATAAAAAATAGGCGTTGGTGATAAAAAACGTAAAAATTTAGAGTTGTATGTATTTTTAATGTAAGGCCGTTTCGGAAGAGTACTGTAACATTGTGACATGGAAATGTTAGATGTTCACGAAAGAAAGTATTTTTTCTATCTACAAACTGTTCGTACTAAGCTATAATCATATCTACGTAGTTTTTGCCATAAATTAGTATTTATGCATCAAAACAGTTACATTTCATTGAAAAATCGTTCCATTTTTAAAAGCTCGATTAACTTGCATTGTTTGTAATACGAGAAAGAGTATATATGTTTAGATCAAATCTTGTAACCTGAATTACAACTGCTTCCTTTTATCCTACGATGTTGAAATTTTAGATATTACTTTCAATACAATGATAATGCATTTTTACAGGCATGGCCTGATACTATACTCAGGGTTAACTCCAAGTAAGAGAACTCCTCAATAATTAATACAGTTTCAAAATTTTTGGACTATTTTATAGTGCTTTAAGCATTAAGCTTTAAGCTTAATGTTATGTTTTGAACTATGTATATATTTTTTTGTACATAATTTGTCAACGATATAAAGACAATCATATATCTACGTGACCAATAACTATATAGTGTGACGGTGTAAATATAACGGCGACAAGAAATCTTGATCTCTTTCGAATAAGCTAACCTCGGAGCAAACAGATCCAGAATTTGGAGTCGCTTCAATAACTCTTTCGCGCCAGTGCGTTGATAAAACATCCGCACCGAATAACCCGAAAGTTTTCCGTTCGCGTCAACTGATTACTCATAAAACTCGTTAACTGCTAACGATTCAAACCGACCGAACAAATATGACCCCTTCCGCGAATGAGCAGTTTATTTTCACCCGACGCATTCGGAGGGTAGCGATGAAAATGCGTTTTGGAATATGTTATAAAACTTTTTCACGATCCGCTTTTGTTAATGGAAACGAGAGAACATTTGATAGTGCGACTGTCTTTTTACAATTTAATTATTATTTGCTTTGGTAAAAAAACTGACAATCCCAAGAGTTTTCAGTGGATTTGCATTTATATAACGCTTTGTTGTTTTCTTGTGAAAGTAAGCCTGAGAATGTAAGCCTTAGCATGAACTGAGTACGTGAAAGCTGCAAGTACAAAAGCATCGATTAATACAGACATTATTAAAATCTCTACAAGAAATGATTGCGAGCTAACGCGCACATTTACACATTTCTCGTCATTTCCTATGTGTAGTGTGTTCTAATTTCTATTACTAATGTGGGTTAGGTTTTTAGCAATGTGACACATGTAATATTTCTCAGTTTTTATCTTAGATCTAGCTTGCGAAAACCACGTCAAATTAGATCCAGTAGTATTTGCGTGAATAAATATTCTTATAAGTATTGTTTTGGATTGTAATGCGATATGGAGTTCTAATATTATTATTATTATTATTTAAATATCTCCTGTATTTTGACATCCACCAATGAAAAATCAAACGTGATCGAACTACACCATCGTTGCAATAAACAGTGGCTTTGGAAAGCGGTGAGACACTGCCTAGATCTGTTTTTATTTACTGACAATTATAGATAACCATTATTTCTGCTATAGCTCTATACTTAAACTCAGGTTCAAGAGCCTCAAGTCTCACCTTTAAAATCATAAGTTACAATGTTATAATATGTTCGGTAATTAGCTGCGAGAGGCCTACGCCCAGCAACGTAAAAAGGCTTTCAGCGCGTTTAAATATAATTCCCAAACAACTGTAGTTGGTGCTGATTCGTTTGTGAGCGCATTATGTTATCGCGCGCAACGAATCAGTGAGCAGACGAGTTACGGGCCGCCCGAAGTTTCACTTCGCAACGTTTCAAATTCCAATTCTAAAAACTGGTAAAGGCCAAGTTTGTTGTATATTTAAACTTATTTTTTATTAATCATTATTTTTAAACGTTACTTAAACTACTGTTGGCTATAACAACAAAGCAAAAATTGGTAAAATACTTAGCAGCTTTTTTGTAAAACAAATGAAATACCCACACATACACAGATAAGGCCGATACTATCAACATCACGAAACTAACAATAAAATGATTAAATGGAAGTAAATACATTCGAAATTAGTTGGCATCAATAATTATGTGTTTCGAAATAGCATTTGTGATAAGTATTATTTACCTGAGATATAGTTAAGAGTAATATTCACCAAAACTGTTTCATTGAATGTATATTTAAAAATGGTATAGCTCAATATAAATTGATAACAGTTCTTTGAACATTGAGTTTTAAATTCGCACAATGTTACGTTGAGACTATAAGTGCCTAGGTAGCGTCTACAATATATTTCTTAAATAAAATATAATATTTATAAATGTTAGTGTAAAGTTACCCTTTGACAAGTTTAGTAACAGTCAAATCCCAACCGAACAAAAATAATCACTATCTATTAGCCTTTGAAGGTCCACTTCATGACACAGGCCCCTCTATTTGCGCAACTCAGACCAGTCCTGAGCCTTTTGAATCGAGCGGAGCTGCAGGCTGTCTCTTGCAGATCATCAGTCCACCTCGTTGCGGAACCTACACTCCTTATTTCATTCAACGCCATTCAAGGATCTTCCTTCTCCGAAGGTTATCGGTCTCGGTACTTCTTACTATATAGCCAGCCCATTGCCACTTCAGCCAGGTTTTGGTAAGGATCACACATTGACATGTAATTATTGGTGTGTGCAGTCCTGTATCTGATTTTGGATCTTATTTAATTATATGTGCATGAATAATCTACTTATTGGGGATTAAATTGAGAAATTCGAATTAGGTATACCTATTAAAAGTTAACACAGATTCTTAACTAAAATAATAAGTATTAAAACTGCGATCGTTTTGGAAACCAACAAAATTATTAAAGTGGAATGGAGGATTATAAAACTATTAATCTTTGAAATTAGATTCGCTGATGGGTATGGATTGATATAATTCCCTCTTGCCATGGAAATCATCCGCTAGCGGCGATACTTAGTTAAACTTTTAAAGATAAGGTTTAAATATTATTCTCTTTTAAGGAGGCCTCCGTCTTTTGAAGACGTTTGCCAGAATACAATTAGTTAATAGAAAAAATAATAATTTTAATTATTAAAATATATGGTTAAATATTTACATATCAATTTAACAATGAGACTTTTTTTTTAATCTTGGGTATAACACTATATAAAATTTATTGTAGGAAGATTGTTATTGTATTCAGATCCTACTTTTGGACAAAACCAAATTTGAATTTAAGAATAGAGAGGAAATGATGCACATATATTAGGCACTTGCAGTATTAGGCAATCGGACATAGCATCTAGCAGAAATTACTGCAGGCGGAATTAATATCGGAGGATATTTCTTAAAGAATATGATTGATCATTACAACCTATAACTGCCCCACTACTACAATATGACGGGTACAGACGATAGTGCGGATTAGTGCATTTCACACTTCCATGAGAACGTTATGCTGAACACTCAGGTGTAAAGGTTTCCTCACGATGTTTTCACCGATGCAAGTGATAATTAACTTGTAATAAATAGGCACATAACTTTTTGAAAATTTGAGATGCGTGCAGGATTCGAACTCACGCCCCCACGTTCGAGCCACTAGGCTATCATATAATCTATGTGATTTTATATTAATACTAGGTACCTTTAAAAACCTTACCACCGCATTAAGTAGGAACGAAGGGCTGCCTAATAAAATATCTTTATTTTTTTTTCTCAATCTACTTCTATTTACTATCTTTGTCTCAAATAGCTGACATAGCCATATATACTCTGTGCTAAAGCTGACGTTGTGACGTTTTACCATTTGCCAGGTTGTATTGTCATGTTGTCAAAAAATGTCAGCCAACAAGGAAAGTAACCTTGTTCAGGCTTATATAGAATTAAATAAATTTTGCCAAAGTAGTGACTATGATAGAGCGCTAAAAGCTACGGGAAAAAGTAAGTAGAACTAGCATAATTAATTGTAACTCCTCATATTCATAGAATATATTTTTAGAATCAACAACTTTTTGTACACACCTTGTGTATCTACGATTTCTATTTTTAAGTGAAACTTCTGGTAATTGTATGTTTTGTGTATTATAATATTGAATTTAATATCCGTAGTACACAATTTTGTACTTAAACCACTTAAAATAATTGATATAAAATCATTTTTCGTATGTGGTTTAACCTGTTTGACTAAAGCTTATGCATTCATTTGATGTCATCATAATCGCGTTTCGAAATTGTTCATACGTTGAAATGACAATACGGAGAATTTTTTTATAAGAGTATCGTATATTTCCTGAATATATGTGCAGACTTGAGTGGGAAATAGTCATAAAACTAAGATTAAATTTAAGATCTAGAAGCAGTGTCTATCTATCTATCAGCCTTTAAAAGTCCACTGCTGAACATAGACCTCCCCTAATTTGCTTCACTGAGAGTTCCTATAAACTATATAATTTATTTTCCAGTTCTCCAATTAGCCCCTACAGAACAGAAAGCATTCCACTGTAAAGTGATCTGCTACATCCAACTTCACAACTTTAAGGAGGCACTAGCTGTTCTCAGCAATCCTAAGAATGCCGCTCTGTCTGCCAATCTGCAGTTTGAGAAGGCGTACACACAATACCGACTCAATTGTCCAAAAGATGCTTTAGTGACTGTCGATAGTGCTCCGGAGCTGACACCGGCTTTGAAAGAATTAAGGTATATAAACTTTACTGATAATACCTATAAATCAACTCTAAGTTGTATTTACCAGACAAAGTGTCTTATAGTATATTTAGTTGATTTGAAATTAGCTTGAATTTAACATTTTTTATTCTAGAAAAGTCCATGTTATACTTTATACTATCCATGAAAAACTTCAGCAGAAACAGAATCAATCAAATATCATATTATATCAGAGTAACTTTGATTATTTGATGAATTAACAATAAATAAACATGTAAGCCAACTAAAAATATGATGGTACTTAATTTTGCTGGATTATAATAATATCAGTTATTGTTACTATGGTAACATTCAAACTAAAGATGTGCCGTAAAAATAACCTTAGGTCCATGAAGCTAGTAAGTACCAAACGTTAATATGTAAGTGGGTAATGTTGGTTGAAAGAAAGAGTATTCTAATGCTGCAAAAATTAGTAATTTTTATTTGCAGATTGCAACTGATTTAAATTTGGTTGAATCTTTTCAAACTTGTGCACGTAATTGTGAATAATAAAATATGTTGCTACAACATAATGATATGCCTACTATAAGAATAAAGAATAATGTTAATGTATTTTGTA
The DNA here is from genome assembly GCA_018251375.1 of Calpodes ethlius. Taxonomy (NCBI): domain Eukaryota; kingdom Metazoa; phylum Arthropoda; class Insecta; order Lepidoptera; family Hesperiidae; genus Calpodes; species Calpodes ethlius. Next base: position 4,313 of record DWPA01007264.1, on the reverse strand, counting down.
AAGCACTGTACTTAAGATTTGTTTTTAAAATTGCAGGGCTCAAATCCTGTACCGATTAGAGCAGTACCAGGACTGCTACAATCTCTACCGGGACATAGTGAAGAACACCAGCGATGAATATGAAGATGAGAGGAAAGCCAACATGTCTGCCGTTGTGGCCAACCTTGCAGCTCTCAACCCTGTAAGTAACCTCAGTGATCTAGTTGAAAAGGTATTGAATAAACAAATTTAAATTTAAATAATTTATTCATATACACAGTTATACAAGTCATTATAACTAATATTAACAGTATGTACTAGTTCATATATACTCATACAGATATACAGTCACTCTGATGTATATTGTTACATATGCAGGTATATATTTATATTGTTGCTTTGTGACACAGAATATATGTATAATTAGGTAATTGCAATACAAATTCCTGCGTCAGCAGCCATAAATATGAAAACCGTTCTCATTTACAGTCAGCTGACCTGCCCCAATTTGAAGAGACAACATATGAACTGGCATACAACGCCGGCAGTACCCTTGCTATGCGCGGCAAGTATAATGAAGCCTTACCTGTGCTGAAGAGAGCTGAACAGTCGTGCTCTGAGAGTGTCATTGATGATGGAGGCACTGAAGAGGAAGCCAAGGAGGAAGCAGCTATCATCAGGTTAATATTTTGAAAACTGCAGCTGTGTGCTTGCAGTTTTAAATTATAGGTCATCCATAAATTATGTCACATGTTAAAGTGACAGTGTGACACAAGGGGAGGGAGCAGTCTTAAGTAGAGTGACATCTGGTACGTTAAAGCCAAATAATGTAATATTAAATTTATAGAAAAGGATTTAATAAAAATAACTATGCACAAAGTACAGGCATAGACAATCAACAATATTATGCAACCAGTGTAAATGATTCCCAAAGACAGGGCACCAACAAGCTGTATAATATAGTACAAAATCAGCACACACAAATCGTTTGATTTATACGTAAGTAGAGTCTTATTAGGTTGAAGGAAACACACAAACATTTGCACAAAGCTTTGACAAGGATGAGGGAAAGGAGATACGTGAATGGCTCCTTATGAACTTAATATCTGTAGCAAATTTGTTTAAATCTTTGATCACATTTCACAAGACTTCCATGACATTACACAGATAACTGCCACATAAAGAAAGTTTCTGAAACCTTAAATTGCCACCAACTTTATTGATATTTATGATTTTGATTATGCAAATCGGCATATCGTTGTAGAAGCGTATGTTCAAAATATAGGTATAAGCATAACATTAACAGAAATAAAACTAGCTTATGACGTCACCAGGGTGCAGCAAGCATACTGCCTGCAGCAGATGGGCCGCGAGAAGGAGGCGGCGGCGGTCTACCACGCCGTGTTGAAGGACAAGCCCAGCGACCAGGCGCTAGTGGCCATCGCCAGCAACAATCTCGTCGTTATCAACAGGTCAGCTTACATTGGATACATTAATGAATATAATGACTCATTACAATTAACTCAGTACCAATTTGCTATACATTGCCGTTTTGACCAGAAAGCAGCGTAAGCGTTACTGAGAAATACAGCAATGTATAACGAATTGTAAAATAAATGTAATAAGACCGTTAGACTTATAACGTATCATCGTAGCTAGTATCGTTGCTATGGTAACCAGTGCGTTGAACCAACAGAGACACGAACGTGTTCGACTCGCGCAAGCGCATGAAGGCCGCCACGGCCGAGGGGCTGGAGCACAAGCTGAACTCGAGGCAGCGCGCCTCCATCATGTACAACCAGGCCATACTCGCCATCTACTCCAACCAGGTGAGTTCAGCGGGGTTCCATCGAATTGACTATAGACCACGTAGCTTGCGTTGTCACGTTTATATGGAGTTCATTATAACTTTTCTCAATTGGCAAGTATTCTAGCAATTGGCAAATGTAATTGCTAAGCAAATTGTTGATTGTATAATATAACTTAATTTTGATTTTAAGCAAATGAGTAAGTGGGACATCGTATAATATGGGCGCAAACGGCCGCGACACAGTCGCAACTAATGCGATTGTTAACAAATATGCAAATGTAAATTGTACCTTCGTTCAATAAATCTTTAATAACTTTAAAATTTTATATGTATTTTGTATTATAATTATTTCAAAATGTGTAATATTTGTCAAGTTCTTATACGTATTTTGTGCAATATCGGCACTTAATTAAATGTCTTCAGGAGATAGTGTATCGAAAATTATATGAATTTTCGACACCAAATGTCATTAACATTTTCTAAGCGTGAGTAAAAAAGCGTTTGTCTATGGGAGCTACACTGTTTGCGTTAACACAACTCTTAACTGTCCCACTGCGGGAATCGGGTCTCCTCTCACAATATGAGGGATACAGGCCACAGTTCATCAAGCTGGCCAAGTGCTGATTGGAAGACTCCGCTCTCCTTCGAGAGCATTATGGAGAACTCTCGGGTGTGCAGGTTTCTAATACGCACATAAGTTTTTAAAATTAGTGACGCGTGCATTCGAACTCACGTCTCCGCGTTCGCGGAACCAACGTTCGAACCACTAGACTACTTACACTTGAAGAGTAATATTTAACTCTCTTTTAACTCTCTCGATAGCCGGATTTTTGCAAGCAGTGCTGCGTGAAGCTAACTCGCGAGGCGGGGCAGGCGGCGCGCGCGACCTTGGTGGAGGCGAGTGGAGCGGCGCGCGTCGGGCGAAGCGCTCACGGTGCCGCGCTGCTCCTACGAGCTCCCGGTGGACCGCTCGTGCTGCCAGCCGTGCAACTGCTGCTTGCACAGGTCTGTATCCATGGACTTATAGAAATTGTTAATTGAGAAATAGACAAATCTGACGTTTAAAATCATAATCAATTCTTATTGATTTCTTCTTTCTTTTATCTACTTACTTTTAAGGATTAGTTAAAAGTTAACATTCTTAACTTTTACATGTTCTCATGTTCTTAACATCTAGAGGAGGGGCAGCTTATCCCCTCCCTCGATACGCACACATCAGTATCACTATTAAATAGTTACGTATTCAGAAGAATTATTCACTCTTAATATACTCATTTCATACTTTATAACTAGAGAGTGTTACATATAAAATTTGGATTTACAAATATATAATTATCTCACGACACGAGCTAGTCTAATGTACATAATACTATACATATTGTGCATTTGATGATTCAACATGTGAAGTATTATAAGTGGATGGGTTATCACCATCTTACCACGATAAACATATCACAGTTTATGTGGACTGTTGATTATTTTTTAATTGACTTTATCCTCGCATAATTTATTACTACTAAATCTAATCACAGATATTGCCATCAAATAGTAACGTAATTTTATTTTTATTTATTTTATTTTCTTTATTAGGCTTACCAACAATTGTAACATTCTGACATAGATTAAATAATAATAAACACTGTAATTAACTAAATGTACAATCACTTACAGGTAAACACTACATGCTTTTATAGTTAATTTATCTATAATTTAAAGGTGCTTAAGTTTTCTAAGATGCAAATGAAAGACAAAGGAGAAAAAATCAAAAATAAAACATTATTAAAATAAAAATTAAAGTGAATATACATTTTACCCTAATAAAATATGTTACTAAGGTATTACTAGGTTATTATTAGTATTACTAGAAGGTTATTACTAGGATAAAATATTATTATTTTAACATAGTTGTATTTACTTCCAGGGTGACCGCAAGGCAGCGGTGAAGGTTCTAGAGGAGAGCGAGTACAGATACCGTCCGGGGGTGATAGGGGTGCTGTACACCCTGCTGTCCGCTGACAACGAGCACGAGAAGGCCTCGCAACTCTTCACAGATGTGTACGAGCACTACAAGGATGATGTTCAGGTCAGTCTCTGTTAACAGCTGGTTGTATGCTGTAGCAAGTATTGAAAACCCACCGCTGAGTGAAGATCTCTCCTTGTAAATAAAATGTTCTAGAATTCAGTCTACAACACTTCTATTGGAGAGCACTTACAATAATGTACTTTTGGGAAACCTCTTCACTTATCCAGTTGTTTTAATACGTCATAGATAACTGATGTCTATAGCTCTGTTCGCGTGAACATTAAGCGGAAATCGAGCGAATATTTTTCTATGTTTAAAGCAATTGAAATTAAAAAATATCTAAAAGTTAAATTTTAATCACAATATTTAAGTTAAAAGTGCATCGGCTAAGCCAATATTGTTAGGATCAGCGACCACAAAGTTGATGTATATAACTTCTGACATTCTGACTAAACAATTTTTGATAAATGAAATTAATTGATGAAGATTTCGAGTCTTTAA
>DWPA01007263.1:0-10436 GCA_018251375.1 Calpodes ethlius | reverse complement strand
TTATACCGCAAAAGAACGTCTCATTTTTGTGGAAAGATCCATTACGATGAATATTTCACGCAAATTAAAGGAAGTGTTTAACAACAAAGCGTTGTCTTGCAATTATTGACAGAAAAAATTGCTGTTCTTTCACACACGTGGCCGAAACTGCGGGCAACATGTAGTTTAAATATTTTTTTGTCAATATAGCTTCCAGCCATTCCTTGGATTGTTCGAATTATTTGTACTAATACTACTGTTATAGGAATCTGCTGATATGTCAGTCTTTTTAATACTTTTCCCTAGCTGTATATTAATACGTGAAGCAAAAACTTTTTACCCCTTTTTTGGACAATAAGGCAACAAGGACAATAAAGAGTACGAAATTTGGCACAAGTGTGGAGTAGACTAATAATTATATACCTAATATGCAATAGAAACATTAAATTTGTAAAAATAAAAGTTACGTACACAACCATTAATTTGACACACAGACGTTAGAATTATACACATATATATGAATTAGTTTATGTTTAATGTCAAACTGAAAAGAAATTAAAATATTGAAAACTGACAATGTGAAGTAACCCTTTGTCATTATGAATTACGCATGAATTTCGAGCGCAGAGCGGGTCTCTAGTTTTTATAATTATCTGAATATCTGATTTCCTTACTTAAGCGTTGACAGAAAGAAAATTATTTTTACCGAAATAGTAGTAAGTTATCAAATTCCATAATACTCTTGTACAAGTGTACATTTCTATGTAAAATTTATAAAGAAAATAATTATCATAAAATTATAGAATTCATTATGACAGTGATAGCTGGGATAATATAACCAAACTTTAATATTTATATAGCAGATAAAGAACAGTTCACCGCAATTTAATTGCAGTTGAGCTCAGTTTGTGATATACATTCAAAAGTTACGCAATAAAACACAGTTTTACTCGTAAAATTTGTTACATAACTTAATGTAGGATAAAATAATTGTTGTTACCTATTTAATGCCTTGTATATAATTAAAATATAGCCAATTTCATTAACAACGTAATAAAAATGAACATTTCTTTTCTCTTTCTGTTCCTCGTAATTAGAAGAGGGACATAATTATTTTGCTGCGTTACCACAGAGTAATAATTTTGTATTGTCTTTCATTTCTTTATTACTTTGTGGGTAACAAGAACTCATTAAGAGATTAACAATCTGAGATCTGTTAATGTTGTGGTTGTAATAAATAAAGTATCTACACAACAATGTAAAAATAATTTCATAGGAAAATATATTTACCTATTATCAAAACGAACGATTAAAACAGTATTAAAACCTCATAGTAGAGTTAATAGAAATAAGTTAATGATTTCTTGTAATGCGATCCGTCATATTGTTTGATATTTGTAATTGTTATAAAAAATAATTGTATTTTTTTTTGTTTGATTATTTTAAGCTTTTAAGATTTATGCATATGTTTGAGCAGTATTTATTGTCCAAAATATTGATTGTCAATAGACAATGAATAACTTAAAGAGAAAAAAATAATTAAAAATACTCATGCGATGTTAAAAGCCATAATTTAAACGCTCCAATAAAGACTACCTAAATAAAATGTGGCTTGCAAAGTTTGTAATAACATTTTAAACTGCAAATATTTTTCTACAGGGTTCACCAGTTACCTACCCTATGCTTCGATAACCTGAACTCGTTAGAAACTCTCAATCTTCAGAATAACAAGCTCCAACATATCCCCGAGGAGATAATGGAACCAATTCTAGACACGTTGCGGGTCGTCGACATCATGGGTAAGGTTTAGTGATTAGTTCCACTTACATTATTAATATGATATTTGATACGCGATACTATTACTCTTGGAGGTGATACTGATTATATTATAGCTTTAGTTAATAAGCAATCATAAAGATGTCTTTCATCGCTTTGTCGTGGTTTGAAAGTTAATCTCAAGTTTAAAGACTTAAGTGTCAATTTTACGTTACATTATCACAACCCATAACTGTTCCACTGCTGGCCTCGGGTCTCTAAAATGTAATGTGAGAGGTACTGGCTGTAGTCCACCATGCTGGCCAAATGTGGATTGGTAAACGGCTACGGAAAACTCTCAGGAATGCTGGACTCCTCACAATATTTCTTTTTAGAGAAGCAAGTGATAATTAATGTGTAATTCGCATGTAAGTTTTTTCAAATTAGAGGTGCTTGCAAGTTTCGGTTTGCACACGCCCCCACGTTTATTTAGAGCGTATTAATTAACACATGTTTGAATAAAGAATACTTTATTCTTGACTGAATGGATTCCTTGAAAAGTTTTAATAGTATATGAAATCTTGATAATATACTTCTGGTTGTCACCATCACTAACGGAAATTTTCGTATCTACACGAGTTAGAGCATGTAATCATTATGATGATAACGATATTTGTGTATTATTGTTTACCACAATAGCTTGTTCTATGACAAAACAACTGTGTGTTTCTGCAGTAAAGTTACCTACTGTATCTAAACAAAGAAACCTATATTTATGCTGTTTTGTTATCAGCTTTTTTAATAATAATAAAGTGCCCGTATGATTAGTAAATCACAAAACAGAAATGTGAGTAGATTGAAATTTGATATTCACCGCGTTACGACTTTTTATGTTAAAAGAAACCATTCAAATGTGAAAAGCTCAGTATCTCGTCAAACGGACTTAGTAACGCTCACATTTAATGAATGATGGGAGGGTATTATTAAAAGCATAAATTGTTGTTTATTTAGATAACCCTTTAATTTGCGACTGCGACTTGGCATGGTACGAAGAATGGTTGTCTGGTCTCCGTGACCGTGATGACGAGATGATGCAGAAGAAACGCACAGTCTGCACCATGCACACCGAGCACCGCGAATACAGCGTCGCCAAGATGCCTCTTGATAAGATGAACTGCAAGAGAAAAAATATACGTCCCTCCAGCGCCCAAAGAACATGTTCTCTCATAGCTACTAACACGTTTTTCATTGTCCTGGCTAGATGTCTCTAGAATTATTTATTTTAAGTATTAAGGTATAATAGCACTAGAGCAGTATGTAGTAGATATGAAGCAATTTTTTTGCACTATGAGTTCCGTTGAGGTTTAGTGGACCTTAACTCCTATTAGGGCGCGCATTACTCTGAGTTATCTACGAGTCTGTGACGTGACCCTCGGCTTGTGTACTATTTTTAGCTGCTCTAGTATATTATATCTCAATGATTTTAAGACCTCTTCCCTGCTTTGATTTCACGCGAAGGCCCAATTGGAGCTAGCTGTGGCCGGATAGCTCCATGCAAATTCTTCGCAATTTTACGATTTTATTTTACAACTAACGTATTGGATTTGAGCAATAAATTACGATACATATCAATTTTGGGCTGGTGAAAAAACATTTTTAGAATTTTGGAATGGATATTGTGATAATGGAGACGGTATTAACGAAACGTCGTGAGACACTGCGTAATTTTTAAATTAGAACATTTAAGGTATGCCTTACCTTAGAGTAATGTACCTAAGCCAAGTAAGAGAAAACCAAGTTAATAGGTTGGCAATACTATTGAATGATTGATGTGTTATGATACGTCACAAATAAATGTTATCAAAATGTAGTCTATATGGCGATGAGCACAGAAATATTTTCTTTTTAACTTTACTAACCTAATTATAAACGAAACTTATTATATTTTTTATCGTTTACCCCTGCCTTTACTATTAACTGTACACCTATATTAGTAAGCTTTTATGCATTTACCATGTTGACTATTATATTATAATACTCTATGCTAGTAATCGTGTGGTCCGAATGGTTACTCAATATTTAATACATTCCTGCATTTAACTTTCATAGATCGATTTCGGAACTATTCCATGTTATGCTACCTCTTGTGTAGAAATGATAACGTTAGGTTTTTATTTTTAAATCATATAAGTAAATAGTGCCCCTGGATGTTCGATTTGATGTAGTTTAGATATAGGTCTATAAGTGTTAGATAAATTGGAAAGTTTATACCAAATGATCTATTATAAATTCAAAGTGGAAGGGAAGCATTGAGAAGAGTTTAGGAGGTAAATTTGTATAATACGGCACGTTCCAAATTCAAATTATATTAATGTAGTATTCTTGAAGTTCCATAGTCGCTACTGTTTGCAATACATGTTATATGTGTTTAAATTGTGGCATGGACTTCTTGTTTGCTTCTTTTTTTGTCTTCCTTTTCTTAGTGTTTTCAAGGAATAGAAGCCATTTATTCGTTTTCGAACGTCAACGAATCAATAGTATCTCTGATATTATGATAGTGCTGATGTCGATGATCGACGGTTTTCATACATTAGATAGCTTATATGCTTTTTTGTATAATTACGTGATTTTTTTTTCAGGATGATCTTGTTATTTACTGAGTAAATAGACCCCAAGTTGTTTTACAGAAGTATTATAATTTATTTTTATTTTTGCTTTTTAAAATATCAATTGTAAAGTATTATCATGTAGTGATCTTGGAAATGATGTAATTTTTCAATAATAATTGTGCATAGTACGATGACGGTAGTACAGTGACATGGTCGGCTTATCTTTCGTTTGATTACTTTATTTTATATTAGCTGTCGGAATACAATAATTTACTGAGCTCATATTACGTTTTCATACATACAATCTTTATATATGGACAAACGTCGCTTCTGTATATGTGAAATTTAGGTTATACAATTTCATATAATTTGTTTTTTTTTTGGCAAAGACGTCAAACAATCACGTTGCCAACATTTGCTAACCATCCGATTGAAATTATTAATCAACTATATTTGAATTATTGAGAAGATCTTTCAATTTGATGAACTAAAATAGATGATTTGGTATAAATTTAATGGATTCTTGTATGCGATTAATTTGTTAATGTATTGTAGCGTTCCTTGGCTGTATTCAAAGCATGGTTCTGAGAATTATTGCTTATAAAATTGTATTTGTTATTAATATTCATTTGTACAAATGTCATAAGGAAGTCAATAATATGTTTTATCTCGACATAATTTGACTTCTTAATGAAATCTTGCATGATTTTTTATAAATTAAATTCGGCTTAATAAAGCTTTATTATCAATTACATTAATAACTTACTTTACTTCTTTGGTTCCTTGATTTACGAGTTCCTTTTATTTTTACTGAAGGAAGATGCCATTATTTCGTTAAATTTGGTGTAGATTCTATAGAAAGTATTTAGGAAGTAATAAATGTGACTTTAGACTTAATCGCACCTTTATTTTTTTGTCAATCATATATGATAGATATTTATGCATACTTGAAGTTCCGCTTTTCTTTCTACAAATCCTATAAATACTGCAATGAAAAAATATTATTTTGCCGAAAATCATATGTATCACAGCTTTAGTAATATAATTTATAAACCCTTATCATTACATTTAATATTAACCTTTTAAATGACCTTATTATAAGTGATAACACTGTAACCAAAAACATATCCCCTAGTCTGAATTATATAAGTAATATATTATAAGATTATGATAAATATATATTAGTATATACAAGTGTTTAATATTGAAAGCTTATTATATGTGATAATTGCGTATTCCCTATTTATTTAATTCCAAATTTTAAAGGAATGTGATGAATGTCAGTAAAATTCTTTAATACAATTATATTTATATGGGAAAAGATAAGCAAACTAACGCGACACACCATCTTTAATATATGCAGATTTTTATGATTCGTAAAAAATACATACAGATTCTAATTGTCGAGAAAATTTTACATGGAGTAAATCAGAAGAATATAATATTATAATATTTTGATTGCCATAATTTTTAACCGGTTTTAATCTAACATCAGCAGTAACTTTTAGGTGAAGATTGAAGTTGTGTAAGGTCAGCAAGACCGAAGTTTGTTTAAATTTTCCCCACTTTTGTAAGTAATAAGTAAGAGCAACAAAATGATTGACGCGTGTAAGACGCGAGATTGAATACATGTTTTATATATTCTATTTACACGCGTTGATATGTTTATAATTAACTAAAATATTGTAACTACGATTAATATAAGTAATTATGCGTCAAAGTGTGTGATAAAAATAGTTTCTACACTTTTAATTCTACACTATTTCGGTCAATGAGTATTAAACACATCTATATCGTTTATTTAATGAATGAATAGTTAATGAATAAGATGTTTTATTCATGAATATAGTGACAACTATGGGTATTTGTCGATAATAACACGTTTTATTCATCCCTATTAACAACGCAGAATTGAATAAACTATGACAAACTCAATTCATTCGTGAATAATATAGATGTGTTTTATTATACTCAAATTTATTCACGCACTATTAAACACCTATTTATATAATTGTATCGTAGCCATAATTATTGTAATCAGAGTCAAAGAAACCTGATAATTAAGAAATTTCATCATGCCGTCTTAATGTTTTAGAATTTAAATTTCTCGATGTAACAAGTTTTTTCTGTCTTTGTCTTCAATGTATCGATGTTGAAATTGATGTGGTATTTTGACTGTTTAGAATTGTCTTTAATAGCTTCTTTCTGTAAGGATCTGGCGCAAGTTAAAATTTATATTCATGTTATCAAAATATACAGATCATTAATCTGTGCGTATTAATAAAACAATACATAAAATACACTTCATTAAAAAGCTCAATACTTTTAATTAAACTACGAGCATTTGGTTATTCACAAATACATGCAACTGAAATTCAATGGAGTCTCGTTTAATGAAAATAATGCAAAGTTATGAATAATTAGTGCATAGAATAGACGCTTGCTGTCTGTTTATACGTCTAAAAATTATAAGTATTTAATATATAGTTCTTGATGTGATTTAATGTTTATCTATCGTATAACTAAAAAACAAAAACCAACAAAATACATATCGAGAGGATGACGCTGGAGTTACTGAGTTGGCGTCATTGACCTCTATTGCATATCAAATTAGATTTAAGAGATTTAGCGTAATTTTGTGAAGTTATTCGGTGTTATTCCTATATGTATAAGTGTTTACGGGTAAATTCATTGATATAGATTTTCGAAATTTCAATGTTTGGATGATTGATCAATGTTAATTGAATGTATTGTATTTATTATTAATTACCTTTCAGCAATAATGAATATATTCACGTTTATAATTATGTAATGTGTAATTAATGAATAATTAATTAGTGTATTTTAATTGTCAGGGCATTTATGTTTTACTGTTGATACGCATGTCATAATGTCTGTTATAATATTTAAGTTTTGAAGTGAGTAATAGTTGTTTTCAATGTTTATCGTGTTCATTCAAGTTTATAGTCACATTTATTATTTAAGTTGTGTAACTTAAATAATATAATTCTAATATAACATTTTTGCTGTAAAAGTGTATTAAAATTTGATTTAAATAAAATTTAAATATGACTAAATCGTTTTTTATTGATTATTTCATAGTGGTTTTTTCTCAAAGTATAAGCTTTAGGTACAAATATAATTCAAACGTATTATAATGATAACAATATTGAATATTTTTTGGGGGTCCTTATTTATCTATTAACATAAGTTAAAAATAAACGAAATATTTCATAACAGAAACGACATCCATTGGGTTTATGCAAAATAATAGGTAAATACGCAAAATATCAAACCATAAAAAATGTCAAATACCAAATTATCAAACTTGTAAAATGTGAAAAGTCGCCAATTATCAAAAAGGTAAATAAGGAAATTCGTTTAAAATTTACGAGTTTGACAATTTGGTATTTAAGATTTTAATAGTTTTACATAATGTGGATTTTCTTGTAATCCCATTCACGTGTTACAAAGGAATCTATGATAGTAACACTAGTACTAAATATTTGATTGTGGCTTCATATGAATATATTACATAATTTCGTAGTGAAAACAATCAAGTGACGCATACGCTACCGAACCGATCAATCATTTGGAGGGTGAGGATGACAACGAATATAAATTACATAGATTATCATGTTGTATTACTTACCTGTTTTTAGGATTCAGTGGACAAAATCGAACCCTTATAGTTTCGTCATGTCCAGCCGTCCAGCTATTCGTTGCATAGCGCAGAAGTGTTCCAATTTTGAAATGAGTTTATGAAGAATATTTCATTCCGTCCCGTTTCAATCTTTTGAGAGTATATCATCGTTGGGCTTCTAAAATCAATTAAAAGTAAATACCTTTAGAGTACTAGTAAATATATGTGTAATTGTGCATTGAATGTAGACTTATAAACTTACTAGCTATAGATCCCAGGCTATTGGATAAACTGTACTGATCGTAATGACAGCGGCGCCGTCAGTCCAAAATTGGTCGTACTAATTCAGAAACTTTCGTGGGCTCATGCACAACAACATTGCTAAAGATCATCACATGATCAAATGTATATTTCCCGGTTACACAAAGTACGAAATCCTACAATACGCATAGTCCGACACACACTTGACCGATTTTTATTATACTCATATATCCGAAAGCGTCACGTTCAGAACGCAAATGGAATATCGACGTACCCTAATACGCCATGGCTTAATAATTGACATGAGTACAATATTTGTTTGCTTGCGACAAAACTTACTAAACAATAATGACACGATTCCAGAATTTATTGTATTTCTTGTGTTTGTATTAGATTTGTATCGCATGTAACTTACACGTATAATCCTGTTGTGTCGTGGCTTATTATTTGTGACATTTTTTTCTTAGATAACATGTCAGTTTGAGTCATATTGCTATATTTGTAATTCCGTATCAAGTATGACTTTTACAAGCCGATAACTCTTATGTATATTATCATGAGCCATGGTTCAATAATTGTTAAAAAAAGATTATCTTTTACAAAAGATTGTGAATAAAAATTATAATTCAAGACTTATTCAATTCCATCATAGCATTACTAACGCATTGCACAATGGCTTTCAATTGCAGTAATTGTGTATACATGTTCAATCAATCAATTATTGGACATTATTCAATCATTAATATTATTATCTATAATCCGATATTGCTTTAATTGTAATTATATAACTTAAGTCATAACGATGTAGCAAATGATTCTCGCAATGTTTTTCATGTTAGAACATATGGACGCAAAAACGTTTTAAATGTTTTATTTATTTTAATGCTATGAGTTTTTATATGGCGTAGAAATATAGTCGTAAAAGCTATTATTATTTTTTGGAAGTCATGAACTAAAAAAATACAATTTCACGTCATCGTTATTTCTAACATACATAGGATATTTTTAAACTACTGCACTATTCAACGTTCAAAACATTCGAAAGGCGAAAAAAGTTCAGTAACGAATGTACGCAAATGAATATACTTTTTCATGTACTGTTAAAAAGAATATGGAAAACAAAATTTTATTTGCAACCATGTACGGCTTCCGAGTAAGAAGAGCTTTTATTTGCAGAGAAATCAAAGTAAATGAATGAGTTTTGAGGTGGATTGTTTAATGGTGCATCCAAACCGCAGTTAAAATTTGGCTTATGTTTATCAAGGTTGACACGTTTAATGAATCGTCATTGTACATCAGTAACTGGCCGTTTTCGAACCAGTTATGAGATGTTATAGACGTTTCTATGATTTCTTAAATCTATCGACAACGCACATCACTACGTTTCGTTGTTACAATGGATGTAAGTGTTGTTACAATGCCTGAGTTATTCAGGCCAATATTGTCGATAATTAATTTATTACATTAAGATTTTTTATACATCTTTGTTGCAAATTGTTTTTTGTATTTTTTATATAGTAATTAATTTTCAAATATAAGATACAAGTAAGTATGTCAATAAGAAATCTTTCGGATGTTCTTGTTTTATATGTAAAGTTCCATTGTGTCTTTATAAACAATGACAGTGTTATTATTTAATTAAAAACTTAACCGACGTTTTCAACACTAGATTGATTTAAAATGCTAAGAGAATCAAAAACGAACACAAAATTAAATTAATCTATAAACAAAATGGACTCTACTTCACATGAAAAGACCATTTTATGAGCTTAAAGCCTAAAATAACTATCAGAGAGCACCATAAGTAAATTTTCAACTTGTTTCCTATATAAAAAGTAGGTATATCCATAATAAGAACCCTAAAAGTCGATGTCGGTAACTCTAGGAGAGTCAGTGGCATGGCAAAAATAACTCCATACATGTATTGCAGCTTTATATAGGAACCAACCAATACAATTATAACGCAATATAAAAATTATCTTTCTTCTTCTCTCTTCTTCTTTTTCATTTCTATATATATAAAAATGATTTTTTATCTGTATGTCCTTTATAGAATCGTAAACGATACATTTAATCATGTGATGATCTTTAGCAAAATTGTAGTGCATGAGCCACAAAGGTTTCTAATTTAGTACGTCCAATTTTTGACAGGTGTCATTCCAATTAATTTTATATATTACCGTGACAGC
>DWPA01007262.1:0-10436 GCA_018251375.1 Calpodes ethlius | reverse complement strand
ACTGTATTTTTACAGCGCAGAGCGAGAAAAACAGTAAAACAAAAAGTAGAATTGTTAATTGCGCGCGAAAATTTGAATCATAACAGGAACCTAATTATAAGCTCTTAATATTATCAAAACGAATACCAGATGTCGCTGTCACAGCATTCTTAGGTAATTGTAAATCTCTTCGATTTTCACAAAACAACTAATAGATGTCGTTTTATCTGACGCCATCTAGGTAGTTTTGAGCCCATTAGTTTATAATTATAATAAAACGGATAACAGATGTCGCTGTAACCAGTGTTATCTATACGAATTTCTTTACAAATATTTCTTAGCATACGCTACTAGATGGCGCGCTAAGCAATACTACAAAAATTAATTTTGATACATTGCAACCTACAGTATTATTAGAATTGCCAGAGGGATTTATAATTGACTGTTTTTAATTTTATATCTGAGCAGGCAGATACCATGTAAGGATATTTTTAGTTATTGCTTTAATTAAAATCATACTGTGGTACTAATTCAAGTTATTCAAAAGTTCGTCATAATTTTTACCTTGATATAAATTAATTCAGTCTTTTTGCATTCTAACATCTATAAATGTGTCTTAACATTTTTACATCTAACAAAATAATTTAAAATTGTATTTCACTACACGTTAGCCTGACCCGCGTGTTAAAATAGAACTGCAATAAAATGTTGATTCATTTCTATCATTGGTTGCTAGGCAACGGTGTGTTGTTAAACACTAACTGTTGTTAAACGTAATGGATCGTGCCACAGAAATGAGATTCTTTTTCGTAGTGAAAAGAGGCCTATGGCACTTTTCATCCTCCCAACTATTTACACATAAAATATCATACCATAATGATGTTCTGTTGCGCTGTGAAAGAACGACAAACAAACGAACGAACGAACTAACGAAATAAGATATAAAAGTTTTACGTACGTACGTTATTTCTCGAAGAGGTTGATTTAGTCCACCTTCTTCAGATTAATAGTCTTCTTGGTTAAGTTTCGCCAGGCTCGCCTCTTCATCCACGTGAAGCTAAATAAACTAAGCGTTAATGTGAAGTAATTCTTTGACAATGTATTTACGATATTCGATTGCAGAGCCGTACCAGCTAAGAATACTTTCGGGATACAACTATGTTTTTTATGTTGGGAATTTCCAAAACCATACTTACAAGATATAAATATGAGTCTTATGTTAGGAATTTTCAGAGCTTAAGTTAGAAAGAATACCTACTGGATATAGTTATGAGTCTTATGTTAGAACATTTCAGAGTCTTAGTCACCAAAAATACTTACAGGATATGACTATGAGTCTTATGTGAGGAATGTCCAATTATAATATATTTTTATACACTTTTACAGGCTTTTATTCAACTTGTAGTGTTTGTTAGTTTTCTTCTCCTCTAAGTATAGTTATTTGGCTCACATTTTCAAGGTGAGTTAGAACAAAATATTTTTCTTATCATAAGGAGTTAAAATTTTACATAATCCTTAAGATTCGATGATAATACATTATTATGATAAGAATAATGGGATACTACATGTAGCTTTCGGCTTTAGACACAGGAGTCAATGCTAAATATCACTGTCACAAAATTGTTTGCTTTTAATGCACTATAAAAGCGGATTTTTAGTTTTTAATCTCTTTATTTTTATATAAATTGCTAGCAAACGTACTGATGTATCACATGGTGGTGAGTAACCACTACCATCCACGGACATCGATAGTAACAAAGGCATCGCTAATGCATTGTCGGCGCAGGAATAAAAAGAGGAGGACGGAATGAACCGACATTCAAACCCCTGACCGGAACACGACGAGTTGTTTGGCCCCCCTGTTGGACTATGTCGTGGGTGTAATGAAATGAAAGACGGAACTGAACGCCTATAATATTTAGTTAAAGAGTCGAGCGTGCGCCTGCGCTGAGTTTTGGTAGACCTTGGCCTAGCTCGATAGTTAGACACACCAACAAAGTTGAGTGATCCATCACACAAGGAAAAGTGTAATAGCTAGTCAAGCATCACAGCAAGATGATAACCAGTAACTATATTAATGCATTAGCAACACCAGCAGTAATAGCCTGGTCATTCGAACGCTGGTTTTCAGATTGTGGAGTGCGTGAGTTCGAATCTTCCACACAGCTCTAATGTTCAAAAAGTTATGTGCGTATTACAAGTTAACTCGAGTTGGTGAAGGAAAACATCGTGAGGATACCTGCACAACCAAAGAATTCTCCGTAATGTTCACAAATTTGTGAAAAGTCTACCAATCCGTACTTGGCCAGCACTGGAGGACTTTGGCTTTTGCACCTGACATTCTGTGAGGAAACCCGAGCCCAGGAGTGGTACTATTATAGTTTTTGATGATGGTGATGACGAATAACATTATCGATATTATAATCCTTATGTGAAAGCTTATCATCTAGCGGGCTGGCTTCTATCGCCTCTTACGATACTCTAGTAGTATTATGGGATTGGGTTCAGTATTTGAAGATGTTTCAGTATGATTTATACCTCAATAAGAAGCGTTGCTAAATAATATTACGGATATATTGTGAAAAATATATATAAAATAAATAAAACAGTTACTTTACTTCTTTATATTAGCTCAAGTGGTGTGCCTTTAGCAAATGATTTGATATGGCTCAGATATTTTTGTTTAACACGTACCTGCTACTGCTCTTGGATTTCAACCACTTAATTTTCTCGCTTAGGTCGTTCGCTCCCGAATAGGCTTTGATTTCTCGAAAAAGTGCGATTCCCTTACATCACGTACATACCCGTATTCACGAGAACAGAATTATTCCATAAAGTCAAAAATATGCGCGAGCGTAGAATATACCGTCAACATACAGACGTCCGAAGTCAGACCGAAGACAAAGTCGGCCTATTCCAGAGTCTGCGAGTTTCCAAAAATAGAGATTGTGAACTTAATTATACAAGTAACAATTTTTCTCAAATATCTTCCATGTCCACACATGGATCAGTTTCAGTTTTCATATAATTATTTCATGTATGATGGAATATTATTATTAATATACACGAGTGAATTATTATTACCAGTACAGCCATTTGTTTACAGAACAGTTTCTTGCGTTCTCACCTTGAATTATAAATAGTTAAAGAACTCACAAGACTTACATATGCGGTTATTCAAAAAGTAATAAGTACACTACATATAAGATATGTTTTTCATATTATCAAAAGCTTTCTTCATGCTCTATACAAAGTTCTGTTCCCTTAAACCATATTCGATAGGTCAGAAATCGCTACGTTTTCGTTTCGTAAGCGGCCATTACTTCGGCGCATGAAACGATAGAATCCTTTTATTTTGTCTTGTCTTGTCAATGTTGGAAAAAGAAATCATAGCTCCATGTTTGTTAGTTTAGATTCCTGAATAAATTTGATCTAAGAGTATGAGACGAAATGTTATCATAATGCAAGTTGATTCCACGATGTTAGGATTTTTACTTTTCTTTTTCGCATAAATTGAAAGCATCAGGCTATGCTTCTGTGGCATATCATTTCGTGTTAACTGAATACAATTTCCCAGTATTGACACTGACAATTATTCGTGCTGCAAAAAAATTTGCCATATATTTTATCATTGTACACGTGTTTTCGTTCACTCCAGGAGAGGCTCCGATTTCATAAAATGTGCGATTTCCTGATATCTCACAGAGTTGTGATATATGATATTAAAAAAAAAAACTCAAACAGGCATGTTTATGAGAGCTATATAGAATATAGAATAAAGAATTATCAGACAAAACAAAAGACGAAAAAGTTATGGCCGATATAATGAAGACAATTTTTTTTTCCGAATTCTTTATTTTGGCGCTCGATATTTAAGAAACTATAAATTATATAAAAAATTTGAGAAATTATACTTTGGACAATTTATTTACCTACAATTAGAGAATTGTAGGTAATTTATACTCTTATAAAAAAAGACGATCGGGTTAAGGGATTGCCCTGAGACTTAACCTTTTTTAAAAAAGTCAGAACATTTTTCACGTGACATTTATGTTTTCATGTTTCGAAGAGTTCGACATCGATGTTTGTTGTGAATTATCCGGGTTATCCTGTTTGAGATGGGCATGGATAACGTGACAGCTATTATTTATTATTTCCATAGACTTGTTTACAATGTGCTCAATTGTCATGTGAAGCTTCGTGCTTCTCTAATTCAAATTTCTAATCTATAATTTTATTATCAGCTTTGCCAGTGTTTGTAGTATTGTTAGAAATTCGTCCTTCTTCTTCTTTCTTTAGCATTGCACATGTCTTTTCATTCGTTTCAGTATAGGCAACGATTTCACGAAAAAGGACGATTTCCTTATATCTCAGAGAGGTGTGAAATTTTACTATCCTGACTTTCTCGTCGCTTAGCGACAATATTATTCCAAAATCCGTACATTAACATCTATTTTCATTGTTCGTCTCCAATGTGCTCGATAGACATGTGAGGTAACGAATCTGTGATATTTTTATGTATTTTCTTATCGTGCACAATAACCAATATTATATTCCACTATTCAACTATACAACAGATTCCCACTACTGTAGCTTAACATTAAAAAAATCTATCGTCACACTAGAACTCCTTGCTATTACAACGTTGCAAGGGTAGTTTAGGACTACCACAACCGTTTAGGCTACGCACTCACAGCCCTAGGACTAGGACCCTCTGTGTCATGGACAACTTACAAATACAAGAACATAAAAATCTAGACCGACAATAGAAATTTAAACTCATCATTCAAATATCTAGGAAACGAACCCAGGCCCTTTTGAACAGTGGTATGGTAAACAGTTCGCTACACGGGCCGTCGATTAATTTATTAAAATATTGCAATTTGCATATGTAAATAGTCAATACATTTTGGATAACAGCTGAGGCTATATAACATGCGAAGTTTTGCAAAAATAATCATAAAATGATAAAAATGTTGAGAGTACTCCTCATGAGTATTATTGCTGCTGTGGCACAATGTACTTGTGTCCTAGAAAGTGATCCAGCGACGAACCAAATTATAAGTTATGGGAACAGGACAGCGGTGAGATAATTTGAGTGTTTTTATCTGAAATGTTTTTTTGCAAAATTTTTTTGTATATTTTGTATGCTTTGATTTTCACTGTTGAATAGAGAAAATATTTTGCATTGCAATTATGTTTTAATATTTGTGCTTCAATTAAAATATAGTGAGGACTTGAATTTGCCCCTTTTGAGTATTGCTATATAGACAGACACAGGCAGAAATAGCTCTGTCATAATTACTGAGGCCTTTCTCCTGCAATACACAAAATTGAATTATCATTTATTTAATTTCCAATATATGTATGATTATAATACTAATAATCGAAGAAGAAATATTGAACCCCTTTTCAAATATCATGTAGGTATATATGCAGTTGTGAGTTAGGTACATTTAATATCGGGAAGTGTAGATAAAATAAAATACAACGTAAATTTATCCTTTTAGACAATGATTTACGGTTGAACTTCGACTGCTGTTCGTGTGTGTAGTTTGTAAAAAAATCTGATACAAAACCTTAACGTAGTAGTTAGTCCCGATGATCCCGTAACCTATCTGCCTGTGACACTGCTTCCAAACTAGGGGTCCCGGATTCGATTCCCGCCCGGGACGAATATGACAGATAAATGTTTGTTCTGGCGCCGTGGGTGTCAGTAATCCAGAATCAATTCAAACATGTAACCAATTAATCTAATATAATGACAGACATTTCACGTTAATCAAAAGATTTTACAAAATGGCATAAAACTTGAATGAAAAGTTACAATATATTACTATTATATATTTCTTTATATATACTGCGCTAAATTATAAACAATAGCAGTACATTTACGGACATATGAAACATAATACAGGATATAAAGTTAATTTTAAGATTTTATTGTGTATTTTTATGAACAACAAATTAAATAGTTAATCTCATATCATTCAGCCTCTAGAATAGGTTACTTCATTACGATATGTTATATTATTATATTCGTTTTAGTTCTCTTACACGTGTGAAGAAATGCGAAATTAAATAAGAAATGTTCATATAGGATTTATTTTTGTGTTTTTTTTTGTAATTTGGTGTCTATCTATTCTTATGAGTAACGGTAGATTTTTATAATTTAATTCCAGGGACAAACAAGAATACTGACCACAGAAGCAGGCGCACCCGTTCTGAAAAAAGATGCAACATCTACTTTTAACACAGACTTATTTAGTAATGAACATTTTGCGGACAGCATGACGCACTTTGTTCGAGAAAGAATTCCTGAACGAGTGATACATGCGCATGGTTGTGGTGCTTTTGGTTATTTTGAAGTCACACATGATATATCAAACATTTGCAAAGCTGATCTATTTAGTAAAATCGGAAAGAAGACTCCTGTCGTCGTCAGATTTTCATTAGCACTTGGTAACTTAGGCGTTAAAGATACAAATAGAGAACTAAGAGGTTTCGCTGTTAAGTTCCGTACTAAAGAAGGGATTTTAGATTTAGTTGGGATCAACAGTCCAGTTGCTTCTGTTAAGGATCCTTTGTATTTTAGCAATGTTGTTCATGCTGCTAAACCTAATCCAGTAACAAACATGCTTGATCCAAATACCTTATGGGACCTATTGACAAAGAGGCCAGAAGTTATTCATTTATTTCTACACATATATTCAGACTACGGTACACCTGCGAGCTATCGTCACATGCCAGGTTATGCTGTCCATACATATGATGTTTATAATAAGAAAGGTGTAAAAAGTTACATAAGATTTCATTTCGTTCCTGATGCAGGTGTAAAAAATTTTAATACAACAGAAATTCGTCAAGTTGCAGCTAGCGATTCTGATTATTATGCCAGAGATTTATACAACGCCATTGAAAATGGTTTATATCCCAGTTGGACAGTGAAAATCCAAATTTTATCGGAAAAAGATAAAAAAAATGCTCCGTTTGATATTTACGATGTAACCAAAATTCTGCCGACAGATCTATATCCATTGCATCCATTAGGTAAACTCGTTTTGAATAGAAATCCAAAAAACCATTTTGCTGATGTCGAACAACTTGCTTTTGCACCTACTAATCTAGTATCTGGCATACTCGGTAGTGCTGGTAGTGTATATAAGGCACGTTGTATAGTATACAGAGAAGCTCAAAGTTATCGCCTTGGAGCAAATTTTAAAAGAATACCAGTGAACTGTCCTCTAGAATCCTTCACATACAACCGGGATGGAGCCGCGCCAGTAAATGATAATGGCATGGATTCACCAAACTATCACCCAAATAGCTTCAATGGCCCTATTCCTTATGAAGAAAAAAATCGGCCGGCGCTTTCAGTAATAGTTGAAGGAAAAGAAGATAATTTTGAACAGGCAAGTAAGTTTTACTCAGATGTACTGAATTCGGGCGAAAAAAGCAGATTAATTGACAACATCGTCGCAAGTTTGTCTCGATGTGCAGAATTTATCCAGAAGAGGGCACTTGAAGTGTTAAAAACTATTAATGTTGAACTTGGCAGCAGAGTAGCTCTAGGTTTAGCAGCTAAATGCGCGTAGATGTGCTAACATTGTTGTATGAATTATATTAATATATAACAAATTGTGTATATCATTATGATCCCCGAAATGCAGAGATTTATCAAACACAGAAGTTTAACAAAATAAAACGTTATGAAATAAGTTATATACCGGTAATGATTCAGTGAAACCCAAAGGCCCTCGTCTTCCTTTTTTATTTTATATTCAATCGGGCTGTTGTGTTATTAGGTCGTGGTTACATAATAAACATGTATTGTAGATAATATGATGTATTATATTTATATTTTTTATTATATACCAAGATCTTAGAGCCGCCAGACTTATTTATTTTTTAATGCACACATTTTCCTTAGTTTCATACATGGTTTGTGATTGATTTCCTTTTTAATAGTACATTTACCACATGGATAATGCGGTTTTACTGATTAAATCCACATTCTAGATTCAAATCACTTATATGTTTTATATACAGAAATTTAAGAACATACTACTGGGAAATTTGTTGAGGTTTTTTTCCGTCTTCCTAAAATGTATGCACGATTAGTGCTTAGGATATATCTTATATTATTTGCATGATATGTTACAAGTAAGAAAAGTTTTGTTATGGAAAAAAATATTGCACGCGGCGTAAACAGCTACCAAGATTTTGGCGAAAGAAATATTCGAGAAGTTTTTGAAATACATTATAATAAATAATAAATGAAATAGTTTTTGAAGTTTGTATATTTTATTCATAATCACAACCCGTAACTGTTCCACCACTGAGCTCGGGTCTCCTCTCACAGTGAAGAGTAAAGGCCGTAGTCCATCACGCTGGCCAAGTGCAGATTAGCAGACTTCACACACTTGAGTGAAGTACAGGCTCCATATAACTCTCGAGAGTGCAGGTTTACACACGATATTCTATTAGTGACTCTTACATAGAATTTGGCACCTATATAGATCTCAATTCATCTGTGGACGAAGTAACAGCGACGCAATATTTTAATATTTAACTTGGCAATCAATTTAACATTTATCTCTTTGATCTTTTGTCGTGAAATTATTAGTATTTATCTTCATAGATTTATTTAATATTACAATATTTATTATGAATTTTATTATTACTTCGTTGATAGGTTCTGAATAATCATTCATTTTAAGCCTCTAGATTTTTTATCGTATTAGCCCAATAGTTTAGCTTCATGTTTCTAGCTAGTTACTGGGTTATCTGTGAGCTAGGTTTCTAATATAGTAAATTATTGAGTGAATTTAATTCATAAAAAATATAGTTTTCAAACTTTAGTGTATTGTTATCTGTTTTGATTTACGTTTATCAAATTTCGTATTCTAAATATTTTTTGTCTGTTTGACCTTCTTCCACGCCGTAACGGACCGTCGCTATGATATAATCGTTGGTTGGAGATAGATGGGAGAATAACTCTTTTTTGTAAAAAGATCCATTAAGAAGTATATTTTAGCCAAATGGAAGTGTTTAACAACAAAGCGTTGCTTGGTAACCATTCATACAAATAAATTGACAACCTTTTTATTGCTGTTCTTTTCAAACACGCGGGCAACATCTAGTTTGTATAAGTTGAATAGATTTCAAGTTGTGAAGGGGTCGAAATTGCCTTGAACTGGTTCGTGTGTCGTGTGAATACATACAGCTGCTGTATCGCTAGGACATATTCTTCGGACTTGGCTGGATTCGCTGCTGCGTGTATCCAATCGCACCAATCTCAGACTTCCACGTATGTACTTATTATTCTTAGAAAATTGCACTTTGCTACATTTCAATTAACATACCTACTTAAAGTTTTTCACTTATTATTACTACAGCTTTCATGCCTATTGATGTTATATACTCGTTATTATGTTATTAGCACGTAGTCTACTCTAATATTTGTAATGGTATTGAGCCAAATACTTACCCTAAAAATATTAAAACGTATAAGTGTACATTATGTTGGTGTTCAATAAATAACATAAAAATGAAATGGTTCGAAGGTTTTCCCTTTCACGTATTAATAGATAGCGATGAAAGTCTAATTAAACTAGAGAACCGCCTTTCAGTCGAATATCGACCATAATTCGCTGTTTCAAAAAGTACATATATACATTGACATTTTGTTTTGGTTAATAAGTAGATTTATAACGTACTAATTGTACCTTGCGCGCGTTGCTATGCTAACACGAACTGGCATGGCAATATGTGTAATTCATTGAAATTACAGTGGCGCCACGGCTAGAAAACTTCGTGGGCTCATACACTACAACTTTGCTAAAGATCATGACACACATAAATCAAATTATTACATTAAATTTATCACATTAAATGCATAGTTTACGATTCTATAAAGGAACTATTCATAGAGACGAATATTCGTGTTTATATATAAAAAGAAGAAGATAAAATTTATATAAAACTTAGTTTTCTAGACTTTTTATCCATGTAAAGTTAAATTATATTATGTAAATCTAAGAATCCTACGTATCTAAATTGTTGTTGGCAAAGCTTGCTGCAAATTTGCATTACCTATGCAAAATGCTAAAAAAATCACAATATGTGAGAGAGAACTGTTTACTTGAAAACGATTATTGTTCGTTAAGTTTTTGATCATACGGAACATAAAAAAACTCGTATTTTTTATAGATAATGCTTTATTAACTGTATTAAAGTAATATTACAATCATGACATTAATTTTCATTCTAACGTATTATTGAAAGTTTTTTTTTCTTCCAAAAATGTCAAAATTACGTTTTGTTGGTTAAATTTTCTATATAAATAGCCGATAGACTATGATAAGCTCCGATTGTAAGTGGTCACCGTTGTTCACAGATATCAGCAACCTCAAGGTGTTATCCAATGAGTTGCTAGCCAAGAAAGAAGAGAAAAT
>DWPA01007261.1:0-10436 GCA_018251375.1 Calpodes ethlius | reverse complement strand
CCTTTACACATCTTTGAGAATATCATGGAGCATCCTCAGGTGTGCGGGTTTTATCACATTATTCTCCCTAACTGCATGAAGTGATAATTAAATTGCAATACACACTTGTAATAATGGATTCAGGATTTCAACTTATGCCCCCGCGTTGCGAAATCTACCATCGAACCGCTAGCCTATCGCTTATTTTTAAATATCGATTATAGTTTACTAACAACACAAATTTATTGCTATAATTATGATCTTATACGCATGCCAACATAGTGATCCACTATTCATAATGAAAAATGACAATGACATTAGACACAGATTAAACAACTACACAGAGATGACAGTAGCCGATGATGACGATGAACAATGGACCATGCAGTTACATGACACAATTTCTAGCTACAATTTATCTTTCTAAACACCTATTCAAACCCGTGCTATTTAAAAAAGTATGTGATTTAAACTAAATATTTAGGAAATAGGGTTTTATGTGACAGATAAATGTCAGTTTTTTGAATGAGGATGTGAGAGTGATGTCCTATTTTTTATCGATGCCACCTGTTACAATACAAATTCTAGTTCGGAGGTTTGAGTGTATTTAATATTACTTTTTTTTAAATCGCGTTCCTACCAAAGTATTTTGGATTAGACCTTTTCAAGACAACTCTATGGTCTTAACAAAGATAGAACTATCATTCTTTATATTTTTTTAATTTTTGATTTTTAAATATTAATCTTAAAAAGTTGCAGAACATAAGCGGTTTTCGTTTTGTTTCCTCAATGACTCAATAATGACTTAGGGGTCATCCATAACTTACGTAAGACGTTAAGGGAGGGGTGGGAGGTTAACGAAGCTTGACAAGGGGTACATTTCATGACGATATTTAAAAAAATATATGTCTAAATATTAAGATTTGAACGACTTCATTATACTGGAGAAGGGCGGGGGGAGGACGTGATTCATCTGACGTAATTTACAGATGGCCCCTTAATATAGATTACCTTTAAGCAAATTATTGGCATTTCATTGCCATTTAATTATTGTTATCTCAACCATCAAATTGTATTTCGCGCAAATCGCCAGCAATATAAAAGTTACGATTAATCTTGAAATACATACTTTGAAAAGAATAAACCATTCCAAAGTTAATGCATTGTATCTACCATTTTTGCGGTCAGTGAAAATTTTTTTTAGAGAATTAGAACTATTTTTGATAATTATATTACTTTCTCTCCTCATCAATCAGTTTTATATTAACATACGCGACATATCCAAAAATTCTCTCAACACATCCAGTACGGCAGGCGATATTATATTTTCTGTTGTATTTTTTTGTATAAAATTTAAATTTACCAAAAACTCGTTAGGGATACCTAGTATACCAATAAAGGTGGATTGAGCCAAGACGGATACTAAACAGAAAGTTAGACCAACTCAGATTGATTGCAATGATTTATACATTTTTTTTAATAAGAAAAAAAATAATTACGCCATTTGGTAGGTTACTGATTATTTTTTAGGTATTTATTATATTTGAGATAATTAAATGATATATTATAGTATTTATACAAATAATTTTGTGCCAAATGAATAATAATATGTTCTAAATATAGAGCGCATTGAAGAATTTTGCCAAAAGAAGAAAAAAAAAAACTACCTTCGATTCCAAAAATATAAAACTACCGCCGTACTGGTACGAGTGTCGTACGAACCTTGTCCAGGAGAATTTGCTTGTGGCTTCTCCTCTTTAGCGGTGGCATTCTTTTGTTCGCCATTCGCCATCACGGAGCCGTTGGCCACGTTTGCCACGTTGGCAACGTTGGCAACACTGGCCACCGGTAACTGGACGCTCGTCGAACTAGGGATGGAAATCGCCTGACTCGTGGGGATCTGAATCCCCCCCGGGATGGTCAGGTTGGCCCCGGGGATGATCATCTGGTTTCCCAGGGCGGAGATGGGGATGGTAAGGTTAGTACCGGGGATGGTGAGGGTGGCTGGCTGCTCTGTGAGGCGGGGCGAGCGGAAAAACACAGATTAGTATGAGAACAGTATGAGTTAGATGCGTGCAGGCCCGGCGAATAGCTGTTACTTGTGCTAGTGCAAGCTGGACCAGGCTAATGTGACACCAATGATCTCTATAATATAAAAACATTGGACCGACAGATTTTGAACTTAATTTTGATTTCCCATTATCCTGTATCGTTATTACAGTCAACCGAACTTTAGATTTCAATGTAACCTTGAACATCATATTAGCCTCAAGAAATAATGTGTCCCAAGTATGGACTATGATGTAAGCAATAAGATAAGTTGGATAAGGTTAGGTGGGGATAGGTTAAATTAAAACAGAGATAGGAACTCGCAGGAAAGATCGAAGTTATTTTGAAATTCAAAGTGAGGTTTAACTGCATTTACTTTTTTTTAACGTCATTAACTTTGACTCTAATAAAGACAATGTGAATACAATTGATGCAAGAATTGTCAGAATCCAAACAATATTTTTATATTATAGATAGCAATGGTTTATCGACACCAGTGCCCATTCGAATTCGAAGCACACCATAATGGACATTAGTTGACAACTTCCTGTCATGTAAAACAATGGATAATCAACATATAATGTGATTTAAGTAACTGGCTCCTACAATTACCAAAATGAAACTACCATAAAAATACCATAGTAGTAATTATTAAAACATTCTTCAACAGATATGTATCGAAGAACTCAAATTGAATAATCATTTTAATTTCAAAAACTGATTGAAAGATCTTTACAAATCAACATAAACTTTATAACGAGTAACAATACACTCAAACTTGAAATAATAACTACTTGAAATATAAATAACATCATCTAACATTGAAACAATGAGTTTAACATCCATGCAAAATTATCAATGAGACCTAAACGTCATCTAAATTCTATAAACATTTAACACTTAAAAACAGATCAAAGGTGTGAAGAGAAGCAAATGAAAGGAAAGTCTATAGCAATCCCAAGCAAAGTGAAATTAGTAGGACCCAAGCTCAGTATATGAATGACCTATTTGAGGTACATTAAGTTATTAAGAGTTACTCACCGGCAGGTAAGTGCATGACGTTTTGCAGGAAGCCGGCCGGTAACACTGGCGTTCTCACTAACTGGCCGTTGACCACGCTCACTTGACCCATGCCGGAGAAGTTCTGCAATGGCACGGGATGTCATGTTATGTGGAGTTTATAGAGTGTATTATCACAGATGCAGACTGACCATTTAATGGTAAGTAGTATCTTGGACTCAAGATGGAAGGATGAATTTATTATAGCTATATTTCATGTAAATAAGACTTATAGCATAATGTATTTCACAGCTGCATCAATATGAATAATATCAGTATATGTGTTGACTAGGCTAACGCCATTGCAACATATTGTTAGTCAATATTATTAACAGTGACTGATATATTACTAATATTATATGTTAGTCAATATATCAATAAAATTGTAATGTTGACAATTCTGATATTGTTTTGCAATAAGGTTACTACACAGGTGATAATACAATTTCCTCAACAAATTACTAATATAATGATATTTTGTATCTCACCTGTGCATGCTGCGCAGGAATGAACAGAGCCTCTTGACCGTCCACTGTGACCCCCTGCATAGGGGCCACGCCTCCGACACCCCCCACTCCTCCAACCAAGCACCCACCGTACACCCCCCCTGCTTGTTGCTGGAAATATTCAATTATAAATATTTAGCATAATCAGTTATTTAGTTTCTTAATTAGTTAGTTAATGAATAAATTAAGTGAGGATTAAATAGTCGGACAAAGCATTTAATGTAAATAATAAAATTAACTTCTAAAATACCTTTTTTTTTATCAAACATTACACCTAGACACAACTCCAAGCAAATCAGATCGACACAGTCAACCATACAACTCACTAAAATATTTTAAAGTAACTTTTCTCTAACCATCTACGATACGGTAGACTCTTTCTCTCTTGCATTGTATCATATCAACATCAATCACCTGTAACAACTGGGGGTGTATTTGCAGCAACTGTTGCGGCGGGTTCTGGTAGGTGGCGCCCTCTCCGCCGGACACCACGCCGCCGCCGAGCAGCGACTGGAGCTGCTGCATCGATATCACCTGCCATGATACACAACATTAGTCAATCCACTATAACAAGGGATTACACAAGAATCAATAGATTACTGTAGAATTCTTTGTATATTCATTTACAATGTGTGATACATAACAGTCATGCTACCTTATTATAAATCTGTATTTGAAATCTATAAACGTAATACAGGCCACGAAACAGGAATCTCACCTATTAACCTAACCTAAAATACGAACAAAATATATTACATTTGACTCTATAAGAAGGCTTTTATTTTCCTCAGCAGATGAGTTCTAACAGGAGTCTTGTGTTCTGGAGGCATTTGGATTAAGAGTACAGGATCCAGCAACCTCCATTAAGTAAGGACATAATATTTTGGCGTAATCCATTACCAAACATGATGCTCATGGAGTATGTATGGTTAGATCGGACTCAAATACTGATGGAGTTTCTTATGATCCAATCATACAATGATCTCATTATATAGGTTTTTGTATGGGACTAAGACAGCAACAAGTGCAGTGCCATTATATCTGCCAATCATGAACACCGCGGACAAACTTCGAATAGATAAACATAGCGGTAATTATAAAATAAAATCACCTGAGGTTGTTGCACCTGTATGCCATTTGGAACAGTGCTTGCTGCGTTAACAATAGCTGCAGACAATTCATTACCCTGGAAAGTAAACAATGTTTTATTTATTAACTTCTTAGATATAGGAATAATTCTATTAATTTTGATGTAGTTTTTAGTGATTGATTGACATAATTCTATCTATCAATAAAACTTGATTAATTGACCTAACTATCAATAAAATTATGACATCTGATACACTATTATCAATACAGCACATCACAAAGAAATTAGTTTAAAAAATGACTATCTGAACTTAAACTCACCGACAATCCCTGGGCTCGTAACTGCTGCACAACAGCAGTGCTTATAACTCTCAACTGCGGCTGCTGTTGTTGCAAGTAATGTTGTTGCAACTGTTGTTGCACGGCTGCTAACGTCACCGAGTCATTCTGTACTTGCTGTTGTACCAACTGAGCCTGCTGAACTTGCTGCTGCGCTTGCTGCTGTGCCTGTTGCTGCGCCTGTTGATGAGCCTGCTGTTGGGCTTGTTGTTGTGCCTGTTGCTGAGCTTGTTGTTGCGCTTGCTGCTGTTGGGCTTGTTGTTGTGCTTGCTGTTGTTGTTGCTGCTGGACTTGTTGTTGTTGCTGCTGTTGTTGCACTTGTTGCTGCTGTTGTGGACCTGTAACAGAATGAAGTGCTCTAATTAAAATAAAGCTTTACTAAACCCAAAGCTAGTATCCAGTTCTTATCAATTTGACAAATAAGAAACATTTTTTCAAAGTGTATGAGTCATAAAATGAAGTCCTTACTGAAATGTTGCTGCTGTTCCTTATCCTGACCCTGGTCGGGCCCCATGCTGGCGGCGCCGAGGCGACTGCACGTGGCTGCCAGTAGCGCTAGTGGCGACTGGCTGCCGTTGGCCTCCTGCAAAAATATTACATTATTTATATATTTGATTCCACAAAATGATTGCAAATAAAAAGTAGTAATAATTGTGTGACATAAAAGGTCATTAAAAATTTTCAAGACATTTATCTACACTACCTATAGTTATAGCACAGTGTTGTGAAAGTTGGCATATAAATCCTGATACACACCAGTTTGATAGAGTCGAGTTTAAAAACCTATGCTAAATGTTTTTCTGTTGTTGGTACCACACTATAAAGTATTAGAAACATATTAAAACAATCTTAAAAGATTGTAGTAGCATTCATGTTGACCTGGTGTATCCGTCAGGTATTATTAAGGAAATTGTTCAATGGAATGTGATCGAATATTCAATATCAGTGCTGACAGGTAGGTCATTCACGTTACTCTACAACCACTGTGTTTTTATTGATTTTTTGTTGTTCTTATTTCAAGTTTTCCTTAAGTTTCTTTGTAGATACAGTTGAACTGTTTGCTATTGTGCAAGTATGTACCATATCTTAATGGTCTCAACATTATCTTGCAATATTCCAATGTTGTTGTAACTATTTATCACTATTTCAATGCCTAGTAATATATATCAACCAAATTAATATTTTCAGCCTATCTAACGATAACAACAGCACTTAGTCACATGATCGATGCATAATTTTCTCAGGAAATTTGTTGCTTGTAAAATCGTCAGTCATGTAAACAATCTCTAACACTCAACAACACAACATAATATTTAATATTCACAACTTTGAACTTTATGTGGTAATACTTTGTTAAGTCGCATACTCATATCACAATATAGTGTGATGTAAGTGATAACCCCTCTCAAATTTCAACGATATGAGGAATTATATTACATTCATACACCTCGACTTGTACATAAATGCCACTGATATTTTTGTAGTACACTGAAATTTATAGGTGGTATTATTAAGGGTGGTATATAACCCACCTGATATGTGACTACTTAAACCCATAGACATGATTTTTAAAATAGTTACAAATTACAAAGTTATTACATAAAATTGTGGCTAAAACAGTCTTGACACATAATATTATGCATATAAAATAATTTATCTGATATTCTTTAAGACATTGATAGCAAATAAAATGAAACAGGAGTGGTAATAGCTAATTAATAATAATACTAAGTATTATTTCTAGATAACTTCAACTTAGCCACAGAGTAATTTTATACCAGCATACAGTAACAAGATATATAAAATTGTACGGTTCAAGAAAAAAAGAAACTATGGCTAGAGCATCAAGTTATTTAGATCCTTTCTGTACCCAGAATTGAATGTTCAAACAATTTAAAGAACGGGTAGGGGAGAATTCAAGTGCATATCGAACACAAAGGGGTTAAAAGACATGAATCAAAGAGGAAATATCAAGACCAGCCCTCAGGGCCCCGCTTAAAATTCAATATGCCCCAGGAAGTGTAACAGTATATGTGTAAAATTTCGTAGAATATTTTTTCGCGGGAATTAAGAATTTCTTAATTAATAATGAAAATGTACCATTTTAATAGCATCTTCTAACGCCAGAACCATGATTGAATTAAATTAGAATAGTAATTTCTAATTTTTAAAATAAATTATTTTAAAAAAATATAATTCACATTTCAAACTTTAAACTGATCACTTGTTTACTTTTTTGACATTTGGTTTAATATAGAAACTTTAGACCACAGAAAAAGGACTGATATTCACATGTTAATAGACAAACCATTCACTCAATAACACTGTCAAAACTTCATATTAAAGTAATTGTTAGTGGTAGATAAATCTATTTAATTTTTACATCTATTCAGTGTGTTATTAAGCCACTAGGAAAATATTTTCTAATATATTTTCAGGATTAAAACATGTAGGCCCATATTATTATACAGAGTAAGTAATAAGTTTAGGTCAAAACAAAACAAAGTTTTAACTGTCCGCATGGTTTGTGCACTCGCGGTAGTTTGGAATCGACACGCCTTTTCCTAACAAGTGCCGGGAGTCGGGAGTCGTCGCATGCAAGGTCGCCGCCGCCCTTCGATCCACCCACCTTGGATCGCGTGAGTATAATTTAACGCTAAAATAATTTAACCACATCCAGCTTCCAGACACGCTATTTCCAGGCGTATTTATAGAAATAGAAGCTTTCTTACAATATAAAATTGCTTCAGACAATATTTTTGGCATAGACGTCACGTATGATAGTGACAACTTGCTTTCATGTGCCCCAGGTATTTTATAACATATATAGCTTAGACAAAGATTACAAGAATAGATTCCTCGTTCACGTGAACACCATCATGATTCACCACCATGATTGTGGCAAAAATGGGTGGGAAGCTGAACTGGAGGAGGACGCTGATGCTATTTCGGCAAGGGAGTAGTTCGCCTCGCGGTCACAACCTCCTGCGTGTGGCCTGACGGGCCCCACACGGCCGGGGCCGCACGCGCCCCGCCCTCCCCCTTCGCCGACCGACACACGAGACCGCTGCCCGCTAGCGTCCAATCTGTTACACAATAACACCGTATCCTTTCACTTCACATTGTTTACCTTTATTATTTTGTCTTCACTAATGTATTCCACCTGCACTTTCGTGGGCTCAGACGACATCATCTACTTTGCACTTGCAAACAAATATTTTTCTTTGTTCACGTATGGAACGCACCATTCTCACGACCGGCCGCCAAACTGCGGCGAGCGAACTAACGAGTTGAGCCGAACTTGGTCGGATATCTTCGGAGATCCGCCTCCTATCGCGGTCGTAATAACTTCGGTTTTTGTATTATTTTATCTTACATTGGCCTTGGTCTGAGATATAAGACATTTTTTTTGGTCTCTAAAGTACCAGTAATCTATACTTCAACCGGCAGATCGTGTGAATGGGATGATTTTGATAAAAAGTTTGTATTACTAGTTTATTGTTCGTATCTCTGTCTCCCTCTAACAGAGACAGGTTGATTATTGGTAGGCAGCAGCTGCGCCTCTCTTCTCCTCCCCGTCGCGGGTGCGGCGCCGCCGCCCGATAATAATAATTGAAAGTAGGAAGGACGTAATAATGGGTGTATAACCTCGTGCCCGCGGCCTCCTTGGGCGGGCAAAAAATGCACACATGTCGTGCCGCTTGGCGTGCCAGACGCACCATCTAACATGCCCCGTAAACAAATGATAAGGACTAAGGTACATTATGCTGAATAGTTGATTATTCTTAGTACACATCAATTCTGTATACGTTTCAATACCTAGAAATAAAATGTACTCCAATATTGTATTCGAAGATATCAATTACTTCAGCTGAATTGTTTTATTATATTGATGTTTTGGCGGTAATTTTGGTTACGCAGTATCCATTAGATACTGACTGAGAGGAAAAGGTAATAAAAATGTTTAAGAATACTAATATATTTATTATTGTTTTATAAACAG
This sequence comes from Calpodes ethlius, assembly GCA_018251375.1. Taxonomy (NCBI): domain Eukaryota; kingdom Metazoa; phylum Arthropoda; class Insecta; order Lepidoptera; family Hesperiidae; genus Calpodes; species Calpodes ethlius. The sequence continues at coordinate 1,412 of DWPA01007261.1, read as the reverse complement.
TATTTGCTAACATAATTTTTTTCATAATTAAAAAAAAAATATGTTTTTTAAGATAGTTTAAATAAAACGTATAAGATCTTTAGATATAATTAATATCAGTGATAGTAGATATAAGTGCCATCCGAGGACATTATAAATAGGTCCAGTCTGGCTCGAAACGAGAGTGAAAGTCGAGCTACGTTTTGTCAAGCGTCAGCCGCGTTCGCCCCAAGTCTATTATGCACGAATGAGCAGCCGCCCCGAGAGAGCGTGTGTCCCCGGCTTAATTATTTGAGTATTTGACAAAGAAAATTAAACCCTTTCACGCCGAAGTAAGGTCTAGTTTCCAGTACAAAATGAATCCTCAGCGAACATTTTTAAGCGTACTAAGGCGAATTAAGACTTCAGTTAAAACTGAGTCCTAAGTGTGTTAGTATAAGGTTTAAACTTGCTGTATTAAAATCATTTAGTACGACGTTATAACGTGGACGTTAATTCTATTATGGGTGTACCTCTGTGCGGTACGGCATGCGGTAGCGAGTGACGCGATAGTGTTTACGTTACTTAATTAGTTGGTTAACAGCACCGATGAAATCATCGCGCGTATTGTTTCAGAACGATGCTGTTCAACTTTATTTTTTCTTAAAATTTTTGAGATGCAGTGCCTAGCTCAGTTTAGTTCAGTACCTAGCTTTTCAAGTAATAATCATTTATATCTTAAGTTTAAATATTTAGGAATGAATAGTGACCTTAAATAAAATCAATATCAAAGATACCTATATTTTTGTATTTTTTTTGGAGCTTACTTGTTTCATAAAATTAAAATTTTGTTGATTACTATAACGGAGTATGCCTAAGTATCTTAGACTTCATCCACATATCCACAAGCAAGTTTAAGGCGGCGAGGCCTCCAACCTATCAGACATCATATACTATAATTGACCGACATTGTTAGTGCTCCGATCTTACCTATAGATCTTTTAACATTAAAATGCAAGATATTCTGATATATTCAAGAACAATAACGTGACGACCGAAATTTGACTGAATCGTCATAGCAGGTATATGAATGCTGAAGGGAAAACAAGTTTTAGCGTACGTAATATTATCCCTAAAAGATTGTAATCAAGATTAATCGCTTCCTCTTTGGTGCCAAGGTGGCCTGCTTCGTGTTACAAGTGATAGGTCTCATTAAGTCGTAAGGGAAAGTTACTCATTCCTTTTAGGTTGCCTTGACAGTGTTGTAGGTTAATGGTAAATAATGATGTCGAGGCAATGATCGCGTCACCGATGCAAATAATATCAGGTATTTGCTTGATAAAATCCAAAATTGAGTACAGTTTTGTAATTGGTATTGTCGTGTCTATTTACTTGCCCGTACACCAAGAGGTATGTTTAATTTCTTTGGTAACCGTATTTGGTAAACCAAAAAA
>DWPA01007260.1:0-10437 GCA_018251375.1 Calpodes ethlius | reverse complement strand
ATTTGGATAAAATATTATTTAAATGTCGTAGATGATATTTTAACATAGTTATAACTATTCTAAATTTAACTGAAAAATGCAGATAAAAGATAAATCTTACCTTTAACTTTTTTTTATGTCTGTATAAATTTTTTGTTAGAGCCCAAAATAAATACGTCTGTACGTGATTTTTAGAACAATTTCATGTAAAATACTTTACGTGTATAAATAAAATTTGACAACCCTTGTGGCGTAATGATTACCATACTCGATTAAGAGTTTAGCAATGAATAGAGTCCAGGATTTGATTTCTAGCAAGGCAGAAATTTGAATTATGAGTATACATTTCTGTTCTTCGTCTGAATGTGTGTTCGAGTAGTCACGAGACAAGAAAGCTTAGTGTGGCAGTCATAGCCACACTTCTATACTATATTACTAGACGCGTTGTATACTAATATTATAAATGCTAATGTAAGTCTGTATGTTACACTTTCACGCAAAAACTACTTAACCAATCATCATGAAACTTTGTACACATATTCTTAGAGGTATTAAAAGTAACAAAGGATACTTATTGTTAAAATAAATATAAATATTGTATTGACACTAACGTAGATACAAGACGAGTTTTTACACCTACGAATGGTAGAATAAGAGCACATCGTCCTTGAAATACCTTAGTTATTTGCCGCTTACATACTTCGATGCGTAGGTAAAGTTGTATTTGTGATTATCTTTAGATAAGACAAGGCATAAGGAGAGGCAAAGTAAACATTTCTAATACTTTATCTTTCCATGTAGTAGGCAATTAATGGATCCCAGCCTTTTCACATGTAATTAACGCTTTTACATTCTTATTCCTTCTCTGGGATTCCCTGTGTCATGGTGGTGACCCTAGAAAAATAATATTTTTATCACATATCTGATCCAGCCAGGTAATAGACCCGAGACCTCCCGCCCCGCCTTCCATAGATAGGCCCTCTACCAAGTAGTCTTAAGTGTTGTATCTTGATTTTTAATGTTTAATAAATCAGAAATATGGTAATAAAAAAAATATTGCTTTTACTTAAATGGGTACTAAACCAAATTATTATGAAAAACTCATTCATAGTTTTTGTAACGTATGTGAAATTTATTTAACAAAATACAGATCATACAGCTTCATACAGTTCATACAAAACAGAAACAGTTAATACAACATAAATTTCGTTATAGGATTATTTATAATTGACTTAATTGTAAAATACCTTTGTGAAGTAACCGATATTTGACTTTGAAGCTTTGACCCAATTGTCGGTCGGTAAAATGAATTAGGTATACGCGTTACTGGACGAATAATTGATTGACCGAGCGTCGCTCACCCGGTAAGCGATATAATTGATAACAGTGAGGCGACGGTCGTTGACCCCGGGGACCGGGTACTAGGATCGAACTATTGATTAGAATGAGATGTCTATAGTCAGTACTTTGCAGAACTAATACCTTGGAAATCGTAATAGTTATTCGCCTGGAATTTTATAAGTGTATTGGATTTTTATTGGAAATGAGATTTCGTGTAAAACTGCGACATATACATTTATAAATAATGTACTATAACTACTGCATAAATATATAAATAAATACCTCATATATTTTCCCCGGTCAATAATCGATCCTAGGTTCCCTCAATGGGTAGAGTCACTATCTCTACCAAGAGTCATCAACCAGTAATCGTATAACTGACACCTGTAACCAAATACAACAAAATGTATACAAAAAGTATAAACTATAATATTACTGTATTCATCCCGATATATTATATATACTTTTGTAACAATGCCACAAAACACTGTTAAATAAATATTATTTTGTTATATAATTTTTGAATGAATTAATACATTCATAGTAATCGCAATTTGACAAAATGTTTCGAAATTTTCAATGACAAATTTTTGAAAATAAAATATTTGTGTTACAGTTAGAGTGCCTCTTTTACCGCTTTGGCTTCCCTTTCTACTTTTCAAATCTCTACCTAAGCTCTAGGTCTAACTAGAAGTTAATCCTTCTCCATTGATATGTGCTTGACTTATTCCCTATGATCAATAGTGAACTCAGTAATGAATAAATAGTGTCTAATTATCCCGGTATCAAAAAAAAAGGATCACCAAAAATGTCTACCTAATTTATTCCTCGCTTTAGCACGTAATATAACCAAGCGGAAACTACGTAGCACATCAGAAATTCAGTAATTTAAGCGTTATCAAAGCGATCACAGTCGACTGAGTTCGCCGGAAGTCGGCGCCAAATTATCCGCGTCGCTCGGACACCGAAACTACTCTACAGCTCTATGTAGAGCTAACTGTACGTAGCGCGTTCTACATAGGTAACTTGATTTCGGTTTTCCTTTAGATTTTACGTACCATTTACAATGGATAGTGTATTTTAATATCGATACTAAGTAAAGAACCATTGTATAATATTATTATTGGAATCTTAATACATTGGTGTTTATTCGAACGAGATCAAATCGTTTTATCCTTGTTGTCTTCAAACCATTTAATTAACAAAGTCATTTAAAGCGAATTTCCTTATGAACATCCATCAGGATGTTTGTTTAAAATGTTCCCAGCTTGCTATACGAGGCTCCAGATGCAAGAGTCGATAGATAGATAGTGCCTTTAGATATTAAAGGAACTCGACTATGATGAACTTTAATCAACGTATCATATTGTCTTAGACTAACAAACAATAATACCCCACTCTTACCGCAAGCTCGATACAAATAAATAACAAATACACGCACACGTTGTGGCCAGTCGTAGCAAGCAAGCTACGGCTACGAGTGGTCAGCTACGCCGTAGCCCCGAATAATATAATCCGTAGTAATATTTTTAGATAATGCTACCTTTCCGTTATAAACAGACAAAAAAGCTGAGGGGTTATTTGATAATTGATCAGCAACTATAAACGTTTACAAAATCAAAGAACATTTGTTCACTTTTTCATTGATTAAAAATATTTCTGATTCTAGAAGGATGTTCTAGACAGAAGATAAGAAACTTTTACTATGTACAAATACTCTCAGTATAATACAAAGTAGTACATAGAATAACATTCTATATTATGATTGATGTGCTATCCTAATCGTTGACCGTTATTCATTAAGGTCACATTATTCATCGGGATCACATTATCCATCAGGGTCACATTGTTTATCAGGGTCACATCATCCACCAGGATCATATTATCCCATAGAGTCAGTTTATCCATTTATTCCACATTATCCACCAGTGTGATATTATCCAACAGGGTCAGGTTAACCACCAGTGCTACATTATCCATCAGGGTTGCATCATCCATCCAGGGTTACATAATACAGAATTATGAACAGGTAGCGTTGGCTATTACGTACTGATCAATAAATTCGCAATGCATTTACACCGCATCAAACAGCCGTATGTATTTGCAAATGATAATGTTTACAATGTACAAACACAAACACAAACAAATTTAACGCCTCGTAATTCACTATTTCTATTTATCAACCTTAGACTGAAAGATAATACATTACATTTTATAAAGTTACTCTAATTTTAATTAAATAATTAACATATAATTATTTATCATAGTCATTAAACTGAACATTACGCGGAATAACTTGTACAAAAGCTTCAACCACGTGTACATCGCGCTCTATCACTTGCTAAGAGCTCTCTATTTAACGAAGCTCTTTACACAAATAAATATTAATCTCACCCTCTACGTCCATAGCTACGACGTAGCACCGTAGCACTGTAGCGTGGCTCGTAGAGGCGGCCAGCCGTTAAACGGATCGTCGTAAATAACGCCAGGCTACGATAAATGAATAATTAACGGACGCTAACCGTTTTACGGGCGTACAGCGACCCCTAGTACAGCATTTGTGATTTTACGTAATCGTCTAATGGACTATTAGGGATGTGATATTATGATTTTGATGGCTTACTAATTGTTGGTTTTACCACGCCTAGCTGCTAGGTAATTAATTTTTAGTACAGGATTTAATATAGTACTTTGTTTTGTTATTGAGAAAGCTCAGAACCGGTCTGAGTGGCGTGAATTAGGGGAGGTCTATGTCCAGCTGTGGACCTTCGAAAGCCGATGTATAGATTATGTTTTGCGGCGGAATATAGTAGTTTTTTTTTATTTTTGAATACTTTAAGTTAATGAGCAGAAAAGTTAGTTTATAGTTTATAATCCCCCTCGCCTGAGGAATTTTTTAAATCGCTGCCAATGCCTTGCTATAAAAAAAGCTTTATAATTTTTTTCATCAGATTTAACTTAGAGTTATTATTATTATTTAACTAGCTATCATATAATGAGCAAACGAGCCCCTAACTAATGTTAATTAAGCACCGTGACCATAGACATCAGTAACAACAAACATGTCATCATCGCATTGCGAATCAAAAACAAAGGGATGGAGGGAATACATTGATATATCATCCCTAAGAAGCTATGACCGTAAAACGGATTATTTATACATTCGTACATGCATTTTGTCTTTTATATATATTATATACCGCTCTTCGTGTATATCTATCTAGCCTAAAGTTTAGTTAGTAAATAATGCATTAAGTATTAAGCTCATGATCAATAAAGTTTAAAATTGATAAAAACATATAAAATAAATCACCAATACAATTGAATGTATTATGACAATAGTCGAACGTGTGCATTCGCCTCATCATATCGTGACGTCACGATAAGATTGGTGTATCCACACATGAAGTCCATTCAGCGGCCGTGGCGTTCAATTATTCGAATCCGCTCACGTTTCAATGGGCGAACGTCTATTTGCTCAAAGGCGCATAAATTGGGAGAATGGACGGGACATCTGACATCATTGTGATAGGGTTGAATATCACTACTGTATTACGTTTGGTTATATCTTCTGTATGTACTTCGTTTATAGGTTTCTAAGGTTCATTGCGCGTAGAACATGTATCGAGTATTTAGCACGTAACTGAATTTAGTCACTGGACTAAGTCGTAACTATTCTCTAATAAATGTGTACAACATTATTACAAAGATATTATACTGAGTATTTCAATCATTAGCTATCTTCATTCATTCATTATTTTATTCATTCGTTGATTTCTTATTTAATCTACTAGTTAATTAGATCATTCGATCCCAAAATTTGCTCATTCATTCATTTCTTCTATTTTAATTCACACAAACTAAAAGGAATATATTTGTTGACTCTATACATACGGAGGTAAAACAATAAACTACATTTTAAAAGAAATAATCAATTTTTCCTTTACAATAATTATAAATAGGTTAGGAGAAATAGACTGAGAATTTTACTTGAATACCTGATGTATTTAATATCCTCAAATTGTTCTGTTTGTACAATTCCTAAGATTCCATATAAATCATAGTTCTTAAAGTTAATTTTAATAATTTAGTTATTCCGACGAGTAAAAATCTTTGTTTCATTTCCATGTACATATAAAAGTCGTTGTTTTTTACGATAGTTCGTAAAAACTTGATACACATCACGCAATGTATTACAATATCTCAGTACGTCATAAACTTACATCGAGATAAATCTACATCGAATCTACATATTTATTTCTTACAAAATAAATATATTGTAGTAACGTGCGTTGTTACTTTGTTCCTGTAGATATTTTTATACTTACAAAGCCGTCGAATGAGCCACTTGATACTAATAAGTAATCAGTGCCACTTTTGAGTGCCACGTCAGACGCCATACGAATAGATTTTTAGCTATTCAGCGTACTATTAGTTCAAGCCAAGGACCAATGGCTGAATAATAGATGTAATAGATGATGTGAAGCGCTTTAAGCCAATTCTATGACACATCTCAAAAATGTACAAGTATGTCTGATTACGTATAAGTGTTTACGTAAGATCATTTGACGGAGTGGGACACGTGACCAAGTGATATAATGCGCGGTGTTAAGAATAATTTTACAGAAAGTCTAGTCTAATGCGACCAGTAGTCTCAGACTTGAATAAGACTAAGATCGTCACATCTTGAATATACATACAGGAAATTTTATTTCATTTGTAATTTATATTCTCTCCGAGCTCTTATAGCTATTTTTTATAATTCATTATATGTTATCTCATAACTTCAGATGGATAAACTCTAATAAGTTTTATCGTTTTAGATTTGAGTCACGATTTTTTACAGTAATAAATTATATTTTGTTTACTCAGTAACCTTGAAATGAATTGAAATAAATGTATTCCTTAAAAACTCTAAGGATTTTTTTAAGATCTTAGGAGTTTTCATAAGCATTAACACTAACACAATAGTATTATTCGCTTTTTTCTAGCCAAAAATTCAAAAAACCTACTCCGTGGTATCCTTACTTGAAAAAAATTGATATTTTTTTAAATTGATATCATTTTTTTAATTACAGAAGTACTAAACCAATATACCACTGCTAAAGTAAATCTAAATAAATGATTTCTGACATTAGCTAGAACGAAGATTGGGTAACAGTTTTATGATGTATGACGAAGACAAAACTAGTCGAAAACACAATATGTAAGTCTATGGACATGTAATTTCTGTACCCATACATGCATACAATGATTGGGTCCATTTACCCCGGACGTACGGTACGATCATTCGAGTCCACTCACGTTTCAATAGATGACTATTCGACGCATAAATTGGGACTATGAACGGGACATCGGGATATCGAGACATCGCTCGAATAGGGTTGAATCACGACGTTGTACCACGCTTTATAAATGCAACCCCTTAACTGCTGCTTCTGGGGTTGAAATTGTTACCGAGTTTCTCGTTTATGTTGATTTAGTGGGGAAAGTTTAAGTTTTAAACTGATATTACAAATTGTATCAAGGCTTTCGAGGAGAGTTATCTTTGGTAATTTTCCGAGGGTTTGTGCGAAATGTATTTTGTCGAATAAAGCTACATATAAATGCATCGTGTAGCTTTCACTCGAAAAACGCTCGATTAAAAATTGATGTACTCAACTAACTATATTTTAATCTATTAACACATGGTTTCGAAACATTCTTTGGTTATAAATAATATATAAAATTGGATAAAAAGCCTTGAAAAAAATATTAAAAAAATATTTCGGGTACGTTTACATACATGTACAAACGTATTAATAAAATTTTGTGAAGCGAAGGAATTATTTAGGCTACATTTTCGTATAAATAACTTTAACACGAATAATATCAGTATATTGGCCAGTATTCGCAATGTTAAAAATAACCGAAAACAAGTTAAAACAGATCAACGTTCAGCCACTCTATTTTATTACTGCTGTCGTTGGTGTAGTAGGATATCAGTTAAATGGAATGAACTGTGTAGTTCTACTATAGTATTACCGAATTTTATCACAGCAATGTACTTTAAGCAATATTATTTCCTATCGAATATTTTATTTTTTAAGAGATTTGATTTCACTGTAGTCGGACAAAAGAAAACAATTTTACGCACTCAAAGTTTCTAAAATTCTTTGAAGCGTAGGTGCTAAGCATAAAGACACACACATCCAGACCAACAAGAAAATTTTTAACTCATCATTCAATTTTTTTGCCTTACTCGGACCTGAACCTAGAACCCTTTGAATGCCAGTCCGTTATGATAAACATTCTGCCACATGATAGTTTAACTGTGTACAATATTTATAAAATAAAAACAAAACAAACTGATATGATTTAAATTTCGAATTTAAATAGTAAGCAAAAGCTTACATTTCGTATCAGACATAGTCATTTTCCTTTTCAACCGTTATCTATTCTGCTTGTCTACATTAATAAAGTTACAACTTTAAAAATACTAATAGTTCGGCCGTGGGGGCTGGCCGGGCGTAGAGCTTTCATTAAATTAAAAAATAATTATGTAAAGAGCCGGTCACACTAATGAGTTATTAAGATAGGCGTACATGATTTGTGGTCACGCGAATGCTACCAACCCGCTTATAATATATGCCAGCAGACACTTGGGTATCGTAAAATTTAAAAGTAAAACAAACACAGAATCAAACCATAGCAGAATTTTCGACCGTGTTGTGTTTTACTGTTGTTTGTGTGTTTGATGTGTTTCAAATCAAACACACACATAACAAAGACCGAGAACGACAAACTGTGTCAAAAATCTCTGCTAGCTGGTAAATATCTCTAAAAGCCAGCACTCACCCTTTAGCTGATATAATCACTAATAACTACATGTGTAATATAAAGAGTATAATTTGGATATACAAATCAGAAACTGTTTAGCAATTCTTGCTATGTTAATGCAGCCTAAAATACTGACACCAATCCTATACCTATTAGAGTAGGGTTTCCAAAGTGGAGCCAAAAGCAAGCCAATATTGCTGATAAGATATCGCGTAACAATCAAAATATTAAATAAATAATATATAATTACAACCCATAATTGTCTCACTGCTAAGCTTGGGTCTCCTCTCACTTTGTGAGGGGTACAGGCTATAGTCCATCACGCTGACCAGTACGGATTGGTAGACTTCACACACCTTCGAGAACATTATGGTGAACTGGTGTGCAGGTTCCCTCATTATGTTTTCTTTCATCGAAGTGAGTGATAATTGTAATAGAGACATAACTTTTTTTTAATTAGAGGTGCGTGCAGAATTCGGACTCACGCCCCAATTTCGGGAGACCAATGTTCGACCACGATCGAACCACTAGGCTATCACTGCTATAATAATATATAAAATGTATTAAATAATATATACATAAATAAATTAAATAATTGGATAACAATATCAACCTGCCTGATTAGCTATCACTCTCTTGCTTGATTGCTAAACGACATGTCAATTTCCAGCTGGGGAATGGAGAGTCAGTTCTCTCTTTTTTCTTACACTTAGCACTTACCATCAGGTAGCCTGTCAGCTCAATTGTTGGTTATTTACATATAAGACTAGTATATGATCATTTCCACGAATGGTCATCCGCAGTAATAGGTAAACACGCTATATACATATTTACACATATATATATGTATGTATATTAATAAAAATATAATATGAATGAATCTGAAATTAGAATTAATCTTATGAACTTGATCTCAAAGCTGTGTATTTTCCCGAATTAATTTATTCCGTGCGAGTATTAATAAAGTAATCATAATTAAAACTCTCAATTTATATTCTTAGTGGTCGCACCTCAACCCTTTAATATTCCATTGCGTGGTTCGCGTTAATAAAAATTTCATCAAATGGCAGGTACTGTAATATAAGTCAATGAAACTATTACCAAAAGACCCGCAATATATTTTTGTACACTTTCGACTATTAGTTTTGTAAAAATAAAAAAAAATTCATTTTCGAAAGAGGTTTTTATATCGCTATTATTCTTGAGGGCACATTTAGTGAGGTCACGATTTTATTTACAGATTATATTTCAATTAAAACATTATTTTTCTTAAATAATTATTGCACACTATTATTAGTGCACAAATGAATTTTGCCATTGAGTGAACTAGGATAAGTATTTTTTAAATTTTATTCTACAACATTGCCCTGGTGATAAATGCGTAAATCTATGATTACACTGGTACTAAGAATCTCTGTGCCTAACTGCAGACTAATATGGCAAAACTAAGTATTATCAACTATATTTCATTTTAACGACGATGTTCTAAAAGGAAAAGTGGCAGATCATTTGAATCAATAATCTTGAGTGGTCTTAATTTTAGGCTAGTGCTTTCTTTTACTATTTATCGTTCCCTTCTAGACTAAGCGCGGATTAACTACTTAATACTGTTTACCCAACTTTAAAATAGCAAGCACAAACACAAACATTAATGGTAAATGTAAGACAGATTTGAACCCAGATTCTACGCTCTCGAAAATAACATTTAAATTTATTGTCCTATACTTTAATGTACATCCATGTCTTATAATAAATAGGGGTAAAAAGTTTTTTTAATGTAAATATTAAGTCATAAAGTGTAACAGACCCTTCTAGAGCAAAACAAACTGTTATTTAATGTAAATAACGCGAATAGTTTCATAGAAATTTTATTGCACGCTCGTTAAAAATACAAAAAATCTTTGTTTGTGAAAACCATCGGATTCCTATTTCATGTTTTCGAGTTTTACGTAAACACGATTAAAGAACCATTACTAAAATACAATTTAGAAACCGATAAAATAAACATGGATTAATAAAGTACTTTTATAATTTGACGGCCCCGTGGCCTAGTTGGTAGTGATCCTGCCTGCGAAACGAGAGGTCCTTGGTTCGAACCCGGCCAGGGCAGATATTTGTGTGACAGATAAATATTTGTTCTCGGGTCTTGGGTGTTAGTGACGTGTTATTTGTGTTGTCCATGCCACCCGCACACAGGGAATCCTACTGCTGGGTATGAGTGTTTTAGCGTTTATTGTTATTATTATAATATATGATCATTATTAATAACAAATTTCTTTGATCTTCAGTTATTTAGTT
>DWPA01007259.1:0-10438 GCA_018251375.1 Calpodes ethlius | reverse complement strand
TTAGACATTACAATCCGACTTATATAGGAATTACCCCCACTTTTCCTGCTACTACCCCTTAAGATTGCTAACAATATTATTTATTAGTAAGTATACCGAAGTAGTCACGTAATTAAAATGAATTCGATGAATCTTAATTTACTATAACAGTACATCAAATAAACTTACAATATTAACTTATTGTGCATAAGTATACCTTCCAAGCAAGCAGCTTTAAGTTTCGCAGCTGCTTCGGCTTTGCCCAAACTTACAACATCTGTTTCGAACGTTTCTCTTATCTTGCCGTAATATCGAACCAGAGCCACAAATTTATACGTCATTGTAATTAAATGGACGATAGGCATGCAATCTGCTGACATCATCGGAAGCATCATATACAACCAGGTGAGGTAAAAGAACAGTCGAAACACATTTGCCGTGGTCGAGTTGTCATCATAGTACGGTAAAAATGTTACAACTGTATAAAACGGTGTATCTGAAATAAAGGTCAGTAAATTTAAGGTCGATGAATAAAACTGTACAACTGTCCAACGGCGCGGGACTGTGCTCAAACAACTTTATTGCCTTCGTTTATTTCCATATCATTATTATTCCTTCTGTGTGTGCATTTTGGTGAATTGTGGTGTATTTTTGAACTACGTCAAAAACGAAATGTATTCCGAAGCACCTACCCTAGCATTCATTCTTCAAAGGAATTTACTATAAATGAGATACAATTTAAGTCATTTCAGTATTTATGAACTTTGTTATTTATATGAAACACAACCTTGGTTCTGTTTTCAATGAAATTAATAGCATTATTGACTCATCTAGAACCCTTCACAAGTCGTGGTCCAACAATGTATAACTTACATTACGACAAAATAAATAATTAAAGTCTAAAATACCTTCAAAAACATATTTTCTGAGGCTTTCAACTCCATAAGCAGTTAGAGACAAATACACAGACACTACATAAAATAAAATTCCGTATTTCACTTTCCAATGTTGCTTTTCCATGACATGGGTTTCCTCGATTTTTTCCATCACACTAACCATTTCGTAGTTCAATTTCCTTATGGAATTCTTATAATACAACAGAAGAAACATTTTAGCGAGCACAATATTGTGGATGGCGGCAAACATGACAGCCGAATTTTTCTCCACCTCAGGAAACGAACCGAACATTGCGGCAAGATTCTCCAGAAAAATCATCGTTACGTATACAGAGAAAGATAAGACACTGTAAAATCTATAGCACGCGGTCTCTTTGTAAAGGTCTTCATACCAGAAATTTCCAGTACCCGCATAGTAAACATATTTACAAAATTTTCTAAGCAAATACTTTGTGCTCGTCGGCATTTTGAAGGTATCCCAAAAATAACAAAACTTCCTGCCTATACCTGTGCCAATTCCTGTTATTTAATACTTCCTAAACGTCCGCACGAATTGAATGAGAACTTTATGTGGTATAGTATTAATCGTCGAGTTAATTAGTCTCACAAGTCGAAAACTATTACGTTAGAAACTTTAATCGAAACTATGAAATAACTAATAATACCTTATACGTTAATTGAGTTACACGAAACGAAACTTTGGAGTGAAAGAATGTTTATTATTATTCATAAAAACATTACACCTATCATAAAGTCTGTCATACCTAAAGCGTTAATAGTAAGTACATGTAATAACCAAAAAATTATAAATTCTTCATACATAATTCTTATCGTGTCGGATTAATTATCTGTGCGGTTAATTAACGATAAACAGGTCGGAAGTACATTAATATTCAGTTCACATTCGGATACAATGGAGTTAATATCTCTTTTTTGGGAGCTTACACCATCATCAGTCTCTGCTAAGTATCGGATCGTACGAGACGATGAAAATATTTTTTCTGTTATCACTTCCTAATAACACATACAATCAGATAGAATACGATACGACTTTATCTACTTATTTTGTTAACGGATTGTTTATTACATTCTTCTTATTTTGTTGGTGTCACATACATTCGTTGTTTACGATTATTAAAAACAAAAGATAATCACAATAACTACAGATTCGTGTCTAAAGTATTCGTCATTTTTAGATATATAAAAAATCACTAAAAATATAAATAAATAAATACCACAAAAAAAAATATATATATATTTTTAAATCACTATTCACAAAAATAACGATGTATTTATTTGAAAATTGAGCTCTTATGGGGCTCTCAATTCATAACTATGAATTGTAATAACGAAATAGAAATGATTCAGCGTCTGTAATATGTATAACTCTTCATTTTTAATCGACCCGAAAAATATGACTTCCCTTATGCTTTTAAATTACTTACTACCCACAAGTATTCTATTTTATATACTTCTGCAAAATTTTTAGAACAAATTATATTCTTACAGTGACTTGTGGAAACTGTTATTCTGTCAGTAAATCCAATAAAATGGGTGAGCCAATAAAAGAATAAAAATTGATCATATAAATTCATACTATTTATATAAAATCCATATCTGTGCTAAATACTGAACAATAGGTGCAAATTGTATGTCTATTAATATTTTTTTAAATAAATATTGACAATGGGTATTAAGCTTAACAGTGACATGGATGTGACGAGATAACACGACAGCAGTAATAAACAAACAAAGGATTAGCTTTGTGACACGGTGACACGTGAATCCAGAATGAATTCAGGAAAACCTTTTATCTTTAGGGTGAGGTATACCGCATGTTATTTAGGTAGGTATACTTAAATTGCCGCGTTACAAACGTTCTACAGTATCTGCAAATAATTTATTCATTTACTACAATCTTCGTTTTGGTTGGAGAGACAATGTCAAGACAGCATCGGAACATTGTACTTTGGAACTAAAAGTAAAGGAAAATAATCTTTTTAAGTTCAGTTTTTAATCAAATCACTACTTAAAGTTATCATAAGTGATATTGTGCTTCAAGTATTTTTATTGAACAAGAGTCGTTAATGCTATGTAGAAGATTTTATCCCCTAATACCACAGCGAACTGTAATTCAAGGGGTCCTATGACTTACAGTTGGCCTACATGTATAATAGTCACCTAATCCTATTTCGAAGTAAACACATTACTTTTTCCACAGCTCAACGCTAACGAACGATAACTGTTAAAGGTAAGATTTACACACTCAGAGGACGACTAGGCAAACCCTCTTAAAGTGCCTATTTTCCCACACTCACGCCAATATATCAATGGGTCGATCCCAATGGATACAATGTGGGGATCACGTACCAGAATTGTTTTCCGACAAACCCGACATTACCTCTCTCCCGAGATAAAACTTTTACGCTGAGATAAGGACTCACTATCTTTTAAAAGGTATTATTTTGGCAAATACGTTAACTAGAAAGTAAGTATTTTATCTATTTAGTAGGCATAAATGCTTTTAATTATCATTACCTAAATCCTTATAAATTTGTTAATAAAAATAATTATAATCCAAATGATAGATATCAAATACACTCATTCAGTCACACAGCTTTGGTAATTGTATGATTAATCGTCAAATCTTCCTGAGGGAGAGGATTAGAGGCAGTACAGAATCATGCGCTTCTATTTTTATTAAAAGCTTGTATTTAGCTTAATATTTCGTAATATGTTGAATTGTTACTTTGTTAATATGTTAAGCCAAATTTTTCGTGCTAATTCAAAACTACATCCCCTTATCTTTCGAAGTTAAAATTTGGGTATTTTCTTTATTTCTGATGACCACATATGTCTATGATAAGTTTTGCTTGGTACTGTACCTAGAGTTGACTCCAGCCATAGGAACTTCTGAATGATAAACAGTACAGTTACTAAATTTATGCACGCTAAAAGCGTAATTATAATTTTTGAATTATATTATACTTGTGGTGAATTTCGTATGACTGATATCCGTGGATGCCGACGACTACTTAATATTGAATGGACAGTCTGCTCGTTTTCAGCTATTTACATAAATTACCGTTATGTCCCTGATAAAACTCTGTCCTAACGTGTTAATTAACACGCTAACAATGACATTACACACTTGTGGCCAACAGTTTAGCTCCCACGCACTAATCAACACACTAAATAAAGGGGAAATAAAATGTGTACTAAAGTACATTCATGTAGTAAGCTTAAAATTAACGCGTTAATTAAGGTACAATCGGACGCAGCCATTAACATTAACGTTCACGCAGGTGTAGCAAAGACATTACAGAGTAAATAGCTTGATTGCCGCAGTTATCTTATGAAACGTTACCACGTATATTTTTGTGAATAAAACAAAAAAAGGTATTAAATCAGTATACGTGTTCACTCAGCATTATGAAGCGATGTAAGTTAGCCACGCGTTACTAATCCATCCACACTCCCACGCCTCCCTGTCGAATTTACAGTAATTCTTATTTCATTATGACAACTCATCGCTTGGAAAGGGTTTACACTCAAAACAAGGAGATAAATGTGACGTTAGTAGAAAATGTTTCGGCAGACATTATTCGTCTGCAGAATAATGGATAAAAAACGAAATACTGTAGCATTGTTACTAAGTATTAAGTAATACCTTCAAGTTTGTCATCAATGTTACTAAAGACGATTTAATTTAAATAAAATGATCCAACTTATTGTTGTTAGGCGTTACTTACAGGAAAAGCAAATTAGAATAGAAGAAAGTGACCAAAGTTAATGAGAACAAAATTACGGTACAAGTTGAAGGAAGTTGAGTTTGCAGGAAGTTCTCTTTATTAAAACTTTCCCCGCGATACTCGCCAATGAACTAAGGAAGTTGTATAGTGGGCAATTGGTACAATCCTTGCAAAGGACTTCCAACAACTTGAAAAGATTTGTACAACTAATATTAACAAGGTATACCAATGTAGCACACAATCCTGTATGAAGGGTAAATGTTTAAAACATTGAATGTGACGCATTTCAATATCCAATTCAATTACGCCGATGATCTAACCGACAAATGTGGATACAGTCATGATTGACTAGATGTGTATAGAGTCCAGAGATGACCAATATCACTCACACTCACATTCTAATCATTGGTCAGTAGGGTACCAGGAATGGAACAGTTGTCTTAAACTCAACTTGCTTTTACTATGCTGATCAATGTATTAATGCGACCTAATACTCCAAAGTTATAATATCATTGTTGCATATTGATCATACTTTGAAAACTTTGTCATCTCGAAATGAGTGTCATTCTCTTATACCCGTATTATAATAGACATGCTCACTTACTCAATATGTGTATTTTGTATGGTTATGGTAGAAAAATGTTCTAAAGATCTACTAAACTGTCAAATTATATAACTAAATCCTGTGGTACAGTATACTTTCTTAATAATATATAGTTTACTTATAAATTAAATAGAATTTCCTTTAGTAAAATTAAATGAAGCCGTTGATAAATGTTGTTAAGTACATAAATTCCAACTTGAATTGTGAAACTGCATAATTTGATCCAAATATATAAACACTGAGTGAACTGAAGTTATAAACAACAAAATGTAGTTATAATAATGTATTTATAGATATTTTGCGTATCTTTTGTAGCCTCACTTCAAGCAACTTCGTCCCCTGTTTAAAGTGAAGTGGACACTTCAGAATAGATAAAACTTCTTGAAAAGTTTTAACTTAAAGTTTATTAACTTTTCGATTATTTAGCTCTAGTCGTTTTAAGTACCGAATTGTTAATGCGGGAATTCTTCACTGGATTTTAAGCCATTAATGCTATATCTATAATGTCTCATATCATGCTTCTAGTTCAATGGTTTCTTGTACCATGGGTTTATCCCATATTGAGGTAACCTAGAATATTCATCTAATCCCATGCCGACTTACTAAGGATTTGTAATAGGTCACAAAGTACGACCCCCTACTTGATGGTAAGGATTAGCGCTTACTAATTGCGTACGGTGAAGACACAAATTTAACACTGATCTAAATTCAACATAAAATGATTCCACATTCGACAGTAATTGCAAAAACGAAATGAATACAACGGCAGGCGGAATAAAAGAGCTTATTTCTTTAGGAGGTCCGACCACGTGCCATTTCGTGAGCATTGCAACCATTATACTGCTCTTCGCCGCAATTCCGTCAGTCGGCGCTTACCCTTAAACTTCAAGTATTTATATTATTTTTAAATCATTAATATTATTATCTATCCATAGAACTTCTCTTATTATCTACCTCCACCTTACTTGAAAAAGCATTTTCTCTTACTCTATTTGTTCTCTGTTGGCCGGTTTGCTCATCGATGTTAATTTTGCCTTTGTTACTAGTGTCAAACATCGGTGACCTCTTACCACAAGATGACTTCGCTCGTTAGTCATCTGTTTGTACTAAAAATACATAATCATATAATAATGATTAGAGGACCTTCGACAAATCTGTAGTTCTGATAACTGACTAAACTACCAACTAGTATTGCACCCAATAGTGGGTATAAAATATCAATACGACAAGATAATTCATACTATCGATACTTCGAAATACTATTCCTTTATAATCAAATATCAATGCTATCGATGTTAACAATATTAATTGATAGTATCCATAGATTCTCATCCAAGTTGTATAAATAATAACCATAGTTTCGATAGTATCGATAGTATTATCAATAAATACTATATCGATAGATTTCTCAGCGTCAATAGCATCACAAACTATGAGTTATCGATAAACTCTATATCGATATCGTCGATACTATCAATATGCCTATCGATATTGTAACTAATTTTGCAGGTCAACTATCGATAACGAATTTATCAATAGTTATACATAATATATGTATAACTATACTACCAACTGGTTGAGATTTTGCGTATGACGAGCAAAGGTTCGTTGCTAGGTCAAAACCAGCATTTATGTAACAAATAATAATATACCCAAGTTCTCAAGTTGTATTAAATTAAACAAATCTAATCCATGGAAAGTAAACGTACCTAGATTTATATCTGCAGTTATTGCACATTTCCCCACAAATGTGCGGAGACTGAATATGCATTCGCTAAAATTTTCAGTAGCGTTATAAAATGTCAGGAATCCAAATATAATACAATTTACCTTCGTGCAATAAATAAAACCGAATTAATAATGCTCTAAATGAAATAATTTCTCTCGTATTCTTTGGATTCAGCACATACATATATTATAATATTAATGAATTATGCTACGATTATGCGATTAAAGTGCAATCAATTGTAACCTGCCGCAAAATTATACAGTCACCTTTTGAACGTTAATAAATATTAACTGATAATAAATTAATATTTAATAAATATTGGCAGATCGGTCTAAATAGAAACGAACGTGTTTTTTAATATTAAGGGCATGCAGTAAACCAACTTCTTCATTCTTTATCCACATCACTCATATCAAGAACATAAGTCCGATTTATTTCGATTAATGAATTCACAATTCAAATAACAATGTGCGTGTCTTACTTAATTCCTTTAAACACTTCGTTGTATCATAAACATTTTTATATATACTATAAACAATAAAAGTAATGATATAATAATTGTACTTAACATTTTATGGACTTCATTCATCACTTAGTCCAAGCTCTCCTGCACATGGTACAAGCTGCTGAGTGGTGGACGAGGTTATGATTCCAGGTCTCTCCTGATGGAGTTCTCTGGCTTCTAAAACATTAAAATCCATTATTTACATCTTCAGCTCTTTACAAAACACGATAAGTTAAAAATCGAGATAATCGAAAAATAAAAATATTTCTACAAATGTTTTAATTATAGTTGTTTTCTTTTATATATGCTTTCATTTTCAACATCGCAGTCTTGATCATAAGAATTTCATTCTGCTTTTAAAACTTTCGTGCTCTACGATGCGGTGAGATGGTTCAGCTGGCGAGAAACCGGAGATTGAGCTAGTGAAACGACGTTCGGCGTTTGGATACAAAATGATCTCACCGCAATTCACGACGAGATTAAACCACGTGTATTTTAGCTTACTTTAAATTAAGTAAAACTATAACTTGATATATACTATACATATTTGAGATTATACATCATTATTGAGTAGTTTTAAAATATAACGATCTTAAGCTTCTTTAGCTCTGAATCTTATTTTTACATTTAGATCATTTATAATTATATAATTAATGTGTAATTATTTAAAAGAGAATACTTATTAAGATCTAATATAAACAAGGCTGACTAATATAGGTAGGTAGTTCCTCCTTCAGTCGAATTCGACGTTTCTCTTTCACGTTTTATAATTATTATAATTCTTAATGACCATCGACTATAATCATTATCATATCGTATCATTTTGTTTCTTGCCTCCGATGGAAATCTGTGACAAATTTCGAACAGGATTATGGTAGTTAGTACATTCTATTAGTATTATGTGTTAACGAGAATATCAGATTCAAAGTGTTTTGATTTTTATTATTAGTTAGTAAAAAGAGCAAGTTTGAAAAAAGCAAAACAAACAATAATCTTTTCAAAATTCCCAGAATCAAATTTTTATGAAAATTATTTGTCATGACAAAATGTTTTACAATAGGCAGGTTTTTGTCAAAATACGTTCCGGGAAAGATTTTGTTTTATATTAAATACATTTCATTCCTATTCATGGTAAAAACATCATGTTCTGAAAACAACTGTTTATTTAAATCTAAGCTCCGTCAATAACACGTTTATTCGTTTAATGTATCATATTTTTACTTTAACTACTCATTAATGTTTCAATTTAAACCACAAAAAGCGTAAGACAAGCATATTAAAAATCCATTCACACAAAGACCGCAAACAGCAATCGCACGTGAATGTGTACTCAGCATTATCCAATTAAGGCATTAGGGCGCAAAGCTCCGCCCGACTGGAAATGGAAACGCAAGAAAAATATTAATGTTTATTTAACAGCTCTAATACGTTTCTTCAAATTTACCGTGAAACTTCACACACAAATCATTATGATGAATTTTTTGTTTCAGATACTCCCAGGAGCAGTTGATTCAAAGATTCAAATAATTAAATTGATGCTTAAAAATCAACTTTTGAATCAAATGATTCCTATAATGAAACATGTTTTAAAAAAAATATAACAATGGGGTGAGTGGTCGTTATTATTTACCATTCACTAGTATTTATTCCTTCTATCATTAATCTATCAACTTCATAATGTAACGGTCCAGTCACAAGCCCTAAGGATACTACTCTATAAAGCACAAACAAACAGTCGGGCTACCAGAAGGTACAATGTCACTATCCTACAAGAAAGTAAGCACCATTTTAAGTATTTCTACAGTATTTCAAGGCAAAAATGTAGCGGAAGAACTGATTTATTAATTAGGTCACTAACACTGGAAGCTGAAATCATTTAAGATATCGTACTAAGAGTGTGGTTATGGGTCAGGCAAGTGATGAAAAAACCCCAGAATCATGAGCAAGTATCTTGGCTATTACTTGAACTGAACAACACAGAACTCGCAATATTCAGCAGGACTAACAACACTATTTCGTTGCCCATTATTTAGTAGGTTCCATGAACGGAGTTTGTTTCAAGGATAGAGGAGCTCTTCCTTTAACCCCAAAAGCTTTTAGGTAGGTGTATAAAAAATGCAGAAAACTAAAATGTTATCCATAACAAATCTTAAAGTGTTTCCTGCAACAGTAAGCACTATCAACGCTATTAAAACGAAACACATAGACTAAAATAACGAGTAAAACGACGCGAACTATTGTAGCAGGAGACCAAAACAAGCACTAAATAGCACTTATCGCTAAGCGCAGTAAAAACAACATGGCTACTACAGAACTTTCGCAAACTTGTCTCATTACGCAGCCTTATTTCTTTAGCTAAACTAAATAAGGAAAAGTTCAGTGGTATCGAGTCATTTGCTGGAAATACCTGTCTGAAAAGGGAAATAAAAAAGTTTGATTTACTCAGAAACATAATATCTACAGAACGATTCGCGTTAAGGTTGTTATAAGTATATTTATAAACTCTTAACACGCCACTTACTCGTTGATTTTTCACACCTTTACAATATTATGACCTGATAGGAATAGAGATTCCTAGATCTACGAAATCACACACGATTGACGGTCGTGAGAATGGAGTTAAAGTCTAAAAATGAAGTTCTTAATCAAAATAATTTAAGGAGGAGACCGAAAACTTTTTATTTTTTTAGTATATTAGTAACTCCATCAAGTTAGCCTTAAGAAAAGCTAACGTACAGACTAAAATAGACACAAAGAGAGAGGTGAAGGGAAAGAGAGAGGAAGAGGGAGAGAGAGTTTAAAGACTGAATAATTAAGGAATTAAAAGGTACGATTATTAAATTAAAGGTACGTATTGAAATAGTACATTAACAATGACTCTTGCTTGCTTTCCATGGTCCAAGTTATTATTATTAAATGTGTCAAAATATCATATTACAACTGTAAAATTATAGCTCCTTCACGATATCCTGG
>DWPA01007258.1:0-10439 GCA_018251375.1 Calpodes ethlius | reverse complement strand
AAAACTATTGCACCATATGCATATCATACAAAATTACATTAACCCTCTTTATCTACATGTATTTATTGACCTTAAAAATACATGTAGATAAAGAGGGTTAATGTAATTTTGTATGATATGCATATGGTGCAATAGTTTTGATGTATTTAATGTAATAGTTAAATTTTTAATTAGATACCTACTTTAAAATTCTTCTACTTCATTGAAATAAATGAAATACCGTTGACTATGTAATTATTTAACTACTTATAATTATAAGTGTGGAAAAATTCAGCAGATAAAAAATCTTAACAGTTTTAATAGATGCTTCATATATGTCGCTAGTGGTGCAGTATTTTCAAATTTAAACTTAACTGATATTCACTTAATTTCGACTTTTGTTGAATTGTATTCAATGATTAATTAAATTGATTGTAAACACGAAATTATTGCTATAACAGGGTATTCTTCGAGACATAAATATTGCAGGCACTTGCTTGACAATGCTATCATATTTCGAATAGAACAATAACTCTGATCTGTCCAGAGCTTGGTCTAATGGACCTGCCCACTCGTATCATTACTCGCCTGCAAATCATTCGAAAATATTGCATCGTATCCAACTGTCCACCTTGCTTAGCCGTTTTGAAACCGGCATTGCCCGATTTCAATATTTCACGACTCTAATTTTGTGAAATTAATAAGCTGTTTTTGAAATATAAAGCCGCGTCGTGTTTGGATAAGATTGCTCTTAATCTATTCGGAGTGATTTATTTCTGAATTATTAAAGCATTATTGCCAGCTGTGAAGGATTTCTTCACTTCATTAAAATTTGTATACCAGATGTTATTTGTCTATGGCAAGGGCCAGTAGCATTTCCTTTCTGTTACCTACGCTTTAAAATTAAATCTAATTTATTGTACACACGGAAAAGGAGTTAAAGTAACAGGTAACAATAACAAACGGCGACAATACGGTGCATTTTTGACATTGGAAATGTTATTTGATTCGCTCGAGTATAGGCTCCGATTTCACGCAAAAGTGCGTTTCACTTATATCTAGGAGAGTTGTGAAGAACTGTTATTCAAAAATTGCTCAAAAGACGCGTATTCACCAGAGATGTTAGGAAAAAAAAGTTTTTGAGAAATTCAAATAAAAGTTACGGCCAAATGCAAAGAAAAAAGTTACGGCCGAAATTGCGAAAAAGAAAACAGGTTTTCGTTTCTTTTATTTTGGCGTTCCATATTTTTTAAACGAAGAATGATATCAAAAATTTAAGACAAATGTAATGCCATCTACATTACTGGAGATTGACATTATTTATGGTATTTTTCTTCGAATGAACACTTCCCGTTGATCCAAATTTTTTTTTAATGAGTATTTTATGTTCGCATTCCAAAAATACTTTGTATCGGTTATTGATTCAAAATGTAAAGGCGAGCACGATTTAAGAATAAAGCTTTGAGAGTCGTAACGTAACTCTATTGGAAATTTATAGCTTGTTACTACGACGACTTCCGTATAACATGAACGGTGGTAGGGTTGTAGGATACGTAAATTCGGATATTTTATCCGATAGAAGGGTGTGTTGTATAATGTCAATTTTAAGTATTATTTAATGTTTTTTTTTTACTTATGATAAGTTCGTACTTGACTGTGATCACAGCAGATATTTTTACATATCGTAAAATTTAAATACACTGTACTTAAGGGACAGATTAAGCAGCCATATTCAAATAGGAATTCATACTTATAAGTATTTTTACATAAATTTAAGATTTTTTCAAATTACTAGTTCTTAAATGTTCCCTTTCACGCATGCACGCATTCGTTTATCACTTCGTTCGTTTATCAATTTATTATTAATCATAAATAAAAATGTTTTCGTATTTAATATAAAAAAAAAATAAAGGAATTAAAATGCTTAAAATAATAAATTTTAATACGTCATTATTAACGCATGTGCAATAGTTTATGGAATTCCCAGTTCTTAAGTCGATTATTCATAATTCTCGGATATCCGGTACTGAAATCGTGTACCTCACTAAACAGTAAAGCATATGGAGCCTGTTATTATAAGTCGCGAATAGAGTAGCCATAACATTCCTATTATTACTGTGTACGTGTTGGACGTGTTAATTAAAAACGAATTTACTGCTCTGTGGAAAATTCTCGATTTTTTTTGTTAATAAACACATTGCATATTTGATGAATAATTGTAAAAGTACTAAGTATAATATTAAATAAAATTCTGACGTCATTGAGTCTGTAAGTAGATTATAATATATAAATAAAGTTTTTTTTTGGATGGCCTACAGAGTTTTTGTGATCCCAATTTTTTTTTATTTATCTTTTACAAAGACTACTGAAATTTACTGAATAATTCATATCTATCTATTTATGAGCGTTTAAAGGTCCACTGCTGGACATAGGCCTCCCCTTATTTTCGCGAATGCGTGCGAATGCCCACTATCTTCTTCAGGTCGTCAGTCCATCTGGTTGCGGGATGACCTGCACTCCTTTTTTACTCATGTTTATTTCCTCGCACAACTCTTCGCTACCTCGCACATGTCCAATGGAATCTTAGATATATATCTAATTAATTATCTTAGTTTAAACAATATAATTGTTACTACACACAATACCAGGTGGGCAGACCTCCCATTTGCTTATAAATAAAACACAGTTCGATAAAAACCCCGATGGCAGTAGAACCATCTTGTAATTGAAAAGATAAGATTGAGCAATCATCAGTTTATTATAAAGATAAGATGTACGTTCGAATAATTATTCAAAAGATAACATGTAATGAAGATAAGGCAACTCTACACGATATGGCACCTGCTACGTTTTCTAGCTTTCACTTTAAGCGATCAGTATTGAAGTTGCGTTATTAAAATATAGCTTTTATGATTAAGTCATGTTCGTCCGTCTTCTTAGTACTTAGTGGACAAAGTGGTATAAAAAAAAACTCAAAAAAAAAATCAGGCTACTTCCCCTACATATTATGTGGAGATATTTTTTTTCGTCTACGCCATTGTGTGAAGTATCGTTCTAGAATATTAAGAGTTTTCAAAGACCAGTTTATGGCTTAATTATCCATTTACAAGGTTTTAAGTCATTATTGGCGCTACTTCGGTCTGTCCTGGGTACTCTGATTGCTCTGAATCGGTATACAGATACAAAAGATACGTCATTATAGAAGTCATCTAAACGTTTTTCCGTGGTCATGGTTTATCATCATGACAACCCATAACTATCCCATATTGGGCTCGTGTCTCCCCTCACAATGTGAGTGGTATCAGACGCAGTCCACCACGCTGGTGGAGTGCAGATTGGCAGACTTTATACTCATTTGAGGACCTTTTGGAGAACTCTTTGGTTTCCTTACGATGTTCTTCTTCATTGAAGTTCAAGTTCTTCATCAAGTTTTAATTAACAAATAACACGTAGATAACTTTTGGAAGATCACATGAGCGTGCAGGATTCAAACTCAGAATCGTTCAGGAAATCTATCAATTAATGTATGTTTCATTAAATAAATAATATGCACTCTTAAATAATTTATACGTTAACTGAAGCCGAAGTTAATTTGCAATCGTGCAATTCTCAGAAGAGTATTCTTGACAGAGCCGCGTGCCGATGTTTACGATCTGTCTGTCCGTCTGTCTGTCTGTCGCGGGCTCGGACGATGCGGTCGTCGGCGATTTGTCGTCGCGTTGTTTTGATTGCCGCCGCGCTGCGTGCTGGGCGTCAGTGGCGGTATACAAGGAAATGTTAATTATAGAATTTATTTATAGTCCACTAGCAAATACTTGTTACTACTATGTTTATAAGAGATTGACCGTTCATGTAAACACAGCCGTTAGCAAATTTTGAATAGTATCGCTTCAACCACGAACCAAATGGGATGACAGTTGAAATAATAGTTTCTTTCGCGCCTTTACTTTCATAATCGGCAATTTATTTATATCGTCATGTATTCTCTCATTGATTCAAGCCCGTTTCTCTAGCAGGTAGAAATACTGGGATATTTTGAGTCAGAATTAGAGGTACTAGTAGAAACATTAGAGGATATGGTAGTAATTCCTAAACTATACCTACTAGCATTCTATTCAGCTTGTCATATGGGTTTTACTATATCTATTCCTGTAGTGTTAACATGTGTTTAAAGTTCAAAGACTAAACCCTAAACGCATCTTTGCTTCGTTAAAGAAACGGTTGCAAACCCGTACTGTATGGTCTATTAATCAATGACTAACGATAAGTAAATCGTACCGTTAGAGCTTCTTGAAATAAATAACAAAATTCATATGCAGGTTTTTTTTTTCAATGAATGCTACTTCTTAAATGAAGATAAACTTTATCGATTACACCATAATATTATGGCGCGGCATAAATTTGTCTGTGGGCGGAAGGGGAGGGGGAGACGGGAGGGGGGAGGTAGGAATTTTGATTGAGTTTCATAACACCACGGCCGCTGTCAAAGCCGGCGCATGCGACACTGGAGATTTATCGATGTACGTGTGACGTAATAGCTATTGGGCCGGTGTAACGTCTTTGTACGTCGGCTGCGTTTATTGTAATTACGATTTTTTCTATTATAAAGGTTTCGGTTGCAGTATTCGAGAGCCAGTTGAAATAATTGGTCGTTTCCTTCTTGACGGATAAGTTTTTGGTCATCTAGAGTACTTGGTAGTCAATTCCATATTCAAAAACAGTCCCACAGGAGAAATCTTCGTCCTTCATCCTTTAATTCTAAAATAGCTAGAGCTTCTTATATTTTGAGCGTGAATCCATATTAAGGGAATTAATCATACAGATTTTTATTAATACCGGTGAACACTTATCATAACGTAACTCTCTTGTCTCTCTCGTAACTCTCTCTAGCTTTTTAAGAAGCTGTTGCCAATTAATTTTGTTACATTTCTGGGTTTGCATTTTCTTCTAAGACCTCTGTATTAGGGCCACATCGTTGCCAAGTTTATGTAGAATTATCTGCTTCGAAACATACATCAACTGTATGTGTTATAGATTGGAAGATTTTACAAACATTGAAGAAGATCATGCAAAGTCTCTGATTAATGTTTTGATAATAGTACCAAATGGTACCAAAACTGTCACCCATACTGAAGACCGATATTCAAAAGTGTAGACAATCGTTATTTTCTGACTACATTTATAATAAAAGAGATCCATAAGCACGCGCGAGGCGCCTTGTCAGCGCCTCCAATCACGGCGCCGCCTGAGTGATTTAACACCGCGTCGAGCCATCCGTCCCAGTCCGCCGGCAATTAAACAAACATCTGTTACTGACAGTTTTGTGTTCATCATCAACCTGGTATTGCTATACTGCTGGACATGGGATTATCCTCAGAATACGTAAAATTGAGAACTGTGTTTTTATGTATTTAGAAAGAACCAACGAAGAATTAAGGACACAACAATGAACTCTGAACTTTGAATTCATTTAAAATTAATTTAATGTCACAAAAAGTAAGTAACTCTGATTTAAGAACTTCCTATAATAGTTGGTTATGTTAAGAACTTGATTGTCTTATCAAAATCCAAGCGAAATTACTATCCAGTACTAATGTTTAGTGAACTTTATTAGTAGGAAAAATATATGGACCAAAAATACTACCCTGAACTACTCCATCCCTGTATTTGACTATCCTGCACCACGAGCTGCTAACATGTATGAGTCTGATCCTCAGTCTTCCATATAAAACGTCCGAGATCATCATTTCTTTTGGTGAATCAAAATCTTATGAAAATATCCGAATCCTGTATAATTTCTCTCTAATGTTTCTTTGATCCGAGTTCTCGTTCATATTTTCAAAGGTGTATAAAATCTGTCAAATCCGACTCAACGAGCACGCTTCAATATAGCCTTTAACCCTTACCTTGTACCAAGCTTAACAATGAAACAGACATAGGTCATGACGAACCCTAAATTTCTCCGAGAAAGCTATATCATTGCGCTAAAGTAAAACATTGAAGCAGTCATACACAGTTACACATTGCCTTGTACGACTTTAGCGACAACGCTCTTTGTTCAATACAGACTGCGGAAAAATCCTATTTGCTTATCCATTTTGCTGCAGCTAATAGCTGTAAGAGGATCACAAACAGTTTACTCATTCGTTGCGTGGCGACTGCGCAACGTTGGGCTGGGCTAAGTTTTTTAATTAGTGGTTTCTATAATACCACGCTCGGAGGGTTATAAGGATGCTCTTTGAATCCTTATCAAATAAAGAGATGCTTAGTACTTAGAACTTTATTTGATGTTTGAATAGATTTTTGAAATGAACGCTAATAATTTCAAATTGTTTCTTGAAGAACATTTTTATCGCACTTAATTTTAATGGCAACTATGTTATGTACTATGTTTTGATTGAATTTGTACAAACTTGGAAATATCAAGCATACTTTGTCAGAGATATATTTTTTCTTTTTAAATTGCGGTCTAATCTGATTAATTAATGACTTCAGTTTTGGGCTCGTTTGAAACGAACTTGCAAGGATTGGTCTCCGGACATTGTCGTATAACATGTGTACTTGAATTTAAAATATATTAAGATTTTTAATACGCGTTATTAAAGTTTAAGGAAATCATAAATCATACAAATTTGCCACATACAAATAGTTCCCGTTACGGTTTTTTCTCGGACAGGTTAAGCACATGTGTTTAACTAATCTTTGTGGGAGCTAATTGGTTTTTACTTAACATCAGTCAAGAGGGATTATTACCCTCAAACAGGGGCGTGTTGGAGATTAAATGAGACGTGACAATTATGGTAAAAGCTGGTATTGTCAAATGTCACTTTATTTAAAGATAGCTCTTAGGGTTGCCAGCGTTGTGAGAGTTTTGAGAACAAAGTAAAATAGAGTGAATATGGTTAAGTGCTTTTTATATTTAACCGGGTGATTCCCGCAACTTTGACTCTATCTCCTGTTTTACTTTTTTCCTTTATTTATTAATATCATTCAAATAGATTAACTATATGTTTGAAATTTTTTATAGAAACTTTTATCTTTACTGTAACTTTAGTGTTTTATTAAATAGAACTTTTTGTAATGAAGAAATGTTTAAAAGATTTTTCTTTGAAAAACATACTTTGTTTCTTAGTAGGCGAGGAAAGATTGTAGAAAAGAACTATAAAATCGCCAGCGAACTTTATATTCGTGAGATTAATTTTAATTAAAATTAATTTGATGATAAAAGTAAATTATGTTAAATGATTGGCAACCCTGGCTGTACATGAAAAATCCCGGGGAATTAGTAGTTCCCATAAATGTCACACCCCTTGACAGGCCAATGTCACTGTCAATAATGTTGAAGAATTCACTTAGAACTTTGTTGGCGTTGTTTTTATTTATACTATTATGGTTACACTCCAACTGAACCAGAGATACATAAATCGATAAAGACGACTTTGTAGTGCTGAAATAACATACCGACTTCTAACTTTAGTAAGTGGTGAATAGTCAGGGTTGAACCTTATGTAGTGCACACATTGTCATTCTGAGGCACTAGTAGCAATTCTGGATGGTTACGATACTCTCTTTCACTACTGGTATTTTAAATCAACAGAGACGCTGAAGTGACATGAAAGATTTTTTTCGTCTTAGCGCGAGTATTTCTTTGAGTGTCCGAATTTGTCACTAATTTATTAATTTTTATAGCATTTTTTTCAGTACAATTGAATAAATATAAACAGTTTTGCATTTTGAAATTCAATAAAAAATTGATTACAAATTAATTTAATACGTATTAGCACAAGGAGTATAGTATAAATACATAGATTTTACGAAAAAGCAGTAAAACTTAACATTTTCGATTGAAGACAAACGCTAATTGACAAGTCAGCGCATCCGTGAGATATATAGAATAGTGTTGGATCCACGTTCTAAATATCCAGCCACCAAATAGATCCAATCGGTCGGATTCCACTTATTCAATTGGCGGTGATTGGTGTAGCTATCATTATTTGTTATGGACATTTGTATGCAGATTACGTACTGATCATTAGTGTAAACTCGCGATGAGAAACCGCAGTGAGTGTTTCCTGACATGATAAGATCTGGCGTGAGAATAACAACAAATTGTCTTGTAATTAGCCCTCGTGTTGGTGAATTAATGAATTATATGACTCGTAAAAGTGGGAACCATCCGGTGAATTCATTTTGGTTTATAATTATAATTCAAATGTGGAATTAGATCTTGCACATATTCGTAACTAACGCAAGTTGTACGTTGAAGAACGTTACAGTAATTATTTCCGTTTCGTCGTAATTACACATCATGTCGTCTAGAAGGAACTAAAATTTATTTTATTTATTTGTTTAGGAATCTATCTCTGCCTTTCGTTAAAATGTATTACACATTTTGTTTATTAAAATATTCTTCTTAAGTTTATTAAAAGCCTAACAAAATACGCAACAACAAATTTAATGTCTTTTCAAATATTAATAAAAAAATCATAGAATTTACGATAACCTTCGATACTATTAAATCGTAGGTAAGAAAGTAACTTCGACTTTATTTGAGATTTTATATTCCTCTAAAGTTAAATAATAATATTAATTATGTGCTTCATCACATTTCAGTAATGGAAATAACATTTTGATTGAAATGTGAAAGTTTTCCTTTAGGAGTGTGTCAAGGAAGTATCCACGGTCACATGTTCTTTCACATTTGCATGTACCGTGCTATACATTACTGGCTTGTTAAACTGTTACTCCTGACCAAGATATCCTAATGACAACTGTTATCTAAATGATGATTGGCTAGACTAGGCAGTCTGTAACGAGCTGACTACCAACGGTTCTCATTTAAGCTGTAACTTAATACACAGTTTCCAATCGATCGAGTTGTTTCTTTTTTAATATAAACCAGTTCTTAGTGTCTAGACAATAATGAAGGGATAAGCAAACTATATTACTTTTAGTATTGCTTCTTTTTGAAGATTTTCTTTTAGTTCCAAGAATAACTGATTTATTTATATCAAATAGTTATACTAGAAAATAGCTATAAGCGGTATTGATAAAGAAATCATTAAAAAACTTGATATATTGAATAGATAAGCAAATTCAATTGTTCATTTTAAAGAGGACAATATGAGTTACATAGTAAAAGATATTGAATATAATTATTCTAATTTTGTAGTTCAGTAAAATTAGTATGTACATGACGGAAGATAGATTCAATATACAATACCTTAGAACTGCATGTGGAGTTGGTGTATTCATAACACAGATTCTTATTCATTTCGGCAACGCATTTCAACGCAGTTTGTTACAATCTCAGGTGAGAATATCCATTACCAGGTTGTCTGGCGTCGAGCCAGCTTTGATGTCGATGAACATGTTCTGAATTGATTTGCTAATATTGTTAGTGTTGAGACCGAGTGACATTTTTTTATGTAAATGGCTGAGTCGTAAATAAATGAGGTTACGAGTCACCTGGTGCTATGGAATCACTGTTGCTATGGACATCAGTAACAGAGACGAAAATACTGATGCTGGCCAGGAAAGAAGAAAGAAAGAACTGGCTTTCAGAACTTAAGCGATATTACAACTAAATTTACTTTGGCTAAAACACGGCGAGTCGCTTGGCGGCTGACTCAAGCCAGAGGGTGTAACTAACCAGGAGGCCTTCACGGAAAAATAATAATACTAGTCAAAATATAAATGACTTAAAAATAAAAACAATAATACAATGCTTTCATTCAATTGGCAAGCAATGATAGCCTAGTGGTTCAGACGTTGTTTCCCCGAACGTGGGGGCGTGAGTTCGAATCCTGCAAACACCTCTAATTTTCAAAAAAATGCATGTTATGCTTAAAGTTAATTATCACTTGCTTCGTTGATTAAACATCGTGAGGAAACCTGCATACCAGAGTTCACCATAATGTTGTCAAATGTGTGTGAAGTGACAATCCACACTTAGCTAGCGTAGTGAACTATGGCCTGTACCCCTTACATTGCGTGAGGAGACCAGAGCCCAATGAAACAGTTATGGATTGTGAGGATGATGATGATGAATCCATTACAAAGCGTAAACAATTTGGAACATTATTAAATTTAAAAGCAAAACTGAAGTAGTGGTTACAGCGAAAGTTAGAATTGACGTGTATAATAGTAAG
The DNA here is from genome assembly GCA_018251375.1 of Calpodes ethlius. Classification (NCBI taxonomy): domain Eukaryota; kingdom Metazoa; phylum Arthropoda; class Insecta; order Lepidoptera; family Hesperiidae; genus Calpodes; species Calpodes ethlius. Next base: position 309 of record DWPA01007258.1, on the reverse strand, counting down.
CATTGATGGATCACCAATACTGATTCCGGTACATACTACACAGAGGTGTCAAAGTCCAGCAACAGTGATACAAAGGGGCATTTAAAGACCGAACAGTCAATCTATTTTAATCAAATAGTATAAAACAGAATTTATACCTGTTTATTCAAAAGCGATAACTTCATACTCTGTAGCAAGGACTTTATGTTTACAATATTAATCTAAGAAAAAGTCTTAACTTCTATATATATAAAAATAAGTCGAGTTTTCCTTCCTGACGCTATAACTCCAGAACGCACGAACCGATTTCCACGGTTTTGCATTCGTTGG
>DWPA01007257.1:0-10440 GCA_018251375.1 Calpodes ethlius | reverse complement strand
GTCGCTGGAAAAGGAAGCTTGGCAGGAGAAAAAAGTCGTGGTTACGCAACATCCTTGAGTGGACCGGAGTAGCCAGCACCGCCGAGTTATATCGCGGAGAAAAAACAAGGAGAACAGCCGAAAGCTCATAGCCATCCTTCACTAATTGGAGAGGCACTTCAAGAAGACTGCTGGATATAAGCCTAAGGTCTGGTCTACACTATAATGTTTGTAACTTTACTATACCCTGAACTTTCTAATCTGTACTCACCCGCAAAGCGACGGTGGTATACTCAGAGAGTCGCGACACGTCCACTGTAAGTTTCCGCAGCAGTTTCAACAACATGGAGGGCTGCATAGCTGACGTCAGCGCCACCAGGAAGTCGGATACCGCCTCACGCTGACCCTTGGTCAGCATGCGGTTCTTTGACAACCTGTAATTAGATGGACACATGATGTTATAAAACAATTCGCTTTTAGAAATGTATGAATGACATGATGTTATTTTGAACTTTATATCTTAATACTTATAGTTGTTCTTTGGGTAAAATTAAAAATTATTCTAATCAATATCAATAATCATCGTAGTTTTCATTCATTCATTGTACATGTCACATCAAAATACATTATATTAAATGCATTGTTGGCACAGAGAGAAGAAAGTAGGTAAATAATAAGTAATATATTTCTGAGTCAGAAGTGACGTTTCAATTAACAAAAAAAACAATTTAATTTGCACTTTACCTGATTTCAATTACAAAACAAGACACCAAATACGCTACGCACTTACAATATTCGGTTCACACGGATATAGCGAGAAGCATAGCGTCCCCGCGCAAACTATACGAGAGAAGTGTATCACTTTGACATCACCATCGGACTCATATAAGAACTGCCCCTCCTTTGCGTACTATTAGTCCTTAAAACTGCTAAGAATATTATTACATTACCTGTAGACTGTGTGCAGTGTAGCGTCCAAAAGGCTGGCGTAGTTCTCGGCCTCGTTGTAGAAGTTCGCGTGCTTGATCAGCAGCGGGAGGATCGAGTTGCCGATGTAACGGTTCATAGACAACGCCATGTCCGACTCGCAACCGTCGTTCTACGGAATTTATTTAAGTTTAACAAAAAAATTTTTAAGTCTTACGAATTAATTTAGGATCTTAAATCAATTTATAGCCTAGTGGTTCGAACGTTGTTTCCCCGAACGTGGGGGCGTGAGATCGGATCCTGCTCGCACCTCTAATTTTCAAAAAAAGTTATGTGCGTATTATCAGTTAATTATCACTTGCTTCGGTGAAAGAAAACAACGTGAGAAAACCTGCACACCTGAGAGTTCACCACAATATTCTTGAACGTGTGTGAAGTCTACCAATCCGCACTTGGCCAGCGTGGTAGACTATGGCCTATACCGTTTACCTCGTGAGAGGAGACCCGAGCCCAGCAGTGGGACAATTATGGGTTGTAATGATGATAAAATGAATTTAAGATTTATTTTTATAATAAGTAAAAAGTTTCCGAAGGTCTAACTAATTAAGTAGTAACGTACTCTAGACTAGACTCAGATAGCATATCGTTGATGATTCAACTTTAGGTAACACAATAACTTAGTAAAACGGTAACTCATATTATCATTGCTATCAGGCATTTAGGTATAATTTATATTGCTAATAATAGTGCTAATGTTTAATTGATCCTATGAAATATAAAATTATATATATTCTATATCAAAATTACATATTATATTAAATCAACTCACCCTATCCAACATAGTAGCCGCTCTCAAATCCGGCAGGAACGCTTCTTCTAGAAGCTTATAGAACAGCTCCTGTGTCTCGATGCCGTACACTCTCTCCAAGAACAGACCCACGCTTTGCTTGTGGCCAGGTATAAGACCGGATGGCATGTCTAGAAGCAGCAATGATATTAATATAGTTCACATGACTTGTAGAAATAATTGGATCGCAAATCACAGACCAGTTTAGAACGATTTATTTTAATACAACGTTAAGATAATTAACTCAAAACTCGTCTAAGAGTTATTATTAAGTTATTCGTTACATCCAAGAAGTTATTAGTAACGTTGTAATTGTGTAACTATAGGACGATCAAATATAGTGTTCGTGTAACCAACGGCCGACCTAATACGTAGTGATTGTGTAACTAATGATCGACAAACGGAGAAAAATCACTATTATTTGTTCTTTACCAGTTACACAATCACAATGTCGTACATTACTTATTTGAGCGTGATGTACTTATATTTACCTGATTTCGGTCTTTCCTCCCCAGCGGCAGGGTTGTTCAAAGTGAAGCGGAGACTGAGTACTCCTTGCAGGTCTTCCAGCGGTACCAGGGATCTTAAGATAGCACGCGCTCGGAGAGATTCGTTTTTACCCTGGATAACATACATCGGGTTCGAAAATGTTTTTGTATTTCAATGCTGCGAATAAATCATGGTTCCAGCCATATGGGGAGGGTTTATAACCATTTACTCACGTTACTATTTCATCATTAGAATAAGGTATATACTGTATACTGGTTACATTCTTCTACTGCAGCAGAATTAAGTTCAAAGGGTATGTAAAATACTGACCACAGCGATGACCGCGGCATCGGGCGCGCACCGTCCTAGTAGGTCGACCAGCGTGCAATAGAAATTGAGAATCGCTGCCCCCGTGTCGATGTAGTCTTCATCATCGTCCGACTCCGGCAGTGGGTGGCTGAACTGTGATCAGGTCAACATACGACCATTTAGTACTTATAGAAATGCCGAGGACAATCGGGTTTCCAGTAGTTTGTTACAGTACCTGAGCTCGTTGAAGCGAGAGAAAGATATATGAATGATATTGGTAAAAAAATATATGAAAGTCAATTTAAATTTATAATTAATACTACTTAGCAAACTTTTTTATAAAGAGAATAAACAATATAAATATGAACTCAGAATTGTATCTTTTTGTCCAAATAATTCATTCGACTTGGATTTCAACGAGCTTCAGTTGATCAATATATTCTTTTATATCGAATATGATCTGCATCCTACTTCATGGCACACACTTATACCAAACAAATAACGCTATAAAAAATCACATTCATTCAGATACAAAGATACACTAAGTTACAGAGTGGTATATAAAACCAAAGGTAGTATCCACATAACTATATCTACCCCTCAATACTCACGTTAATATCTCCCTCTTGTTCCATCTCTCTAAGTTTTCTGCGATCAGCGATGCGTTCGCTCATTTTGTTGGCGTCTACGATGGCTTTCAGTAGGCCTTCGCCCTCACCCCTAAGAGCCGGTCCGAGACACTCCGGTCTTCTAATGAGCAGCCGGATCACCAAGTTTGCGTTTTCTTCAACGCTTTCTCCGTTTACCTAAAGATGAATGACTATTGTTTAAGAAGTAAAGGGATATGAAATAATATTCATTACAATGTCGAATAAAACTAATTCATTCAACATTCATTCAATAGGAATAATTGTATACTAAAGCAGGAGATTTTGATTATTATTATTATCATATATATACAAATAAAGGAATTTATATGAGTAGCTTCAAATCTTGTTTATGACAAATATTCGGTTCGTCTACAATAGAACAACGTCGTATATGTATAAAGATTTCCGGTAAAAAAAGACTCACCCAAACACAGAACCTAAGGAAGTCGAGGTATCGTTCACCCTCCACCGGATCCCAGCCAAGGTCAGGGTATCCCTTCTCCACCAGCTCAGAGTTGCTCTGCAGACCGCAGCGAGAGAGATACACGGCGATCTTCTCCAAGTAATGCTCTCTAAGGACAAATTTATTTGCGTAAATATAAAATCACCATTTCGATTCATGTTCTAAACGTATCCTTACCTTACTTCCCTACAACGTCTGTGCTAGCGTTATCTGCTGCACATTAATTAACGCGTTAAAATTATAATTTCAAAAACCTAATGACATTAGTGCAATGCCATTTTTATCGCGTCACACAGATGTAGTGGGAGCATTAGGGTTAAATTTTTAATATCTACTCTTATCAAACGAGAAATGAACCATAAATAAGACGTTATAAAGTTTATATTTCAATCTTTTTTTTGTCTAATTTGGACGGAAGTGACGTCAAGTTGACGTGAACATTAATTCATATAGGCTATTAATAACATACCTCAAAGCCAAAGCTAGTTCGGTATTCTCCATGAGACTGGAGTAAGCGACATCGAGCGGCGTGGATCCTCGCAAGGAGGGCCTGGACAGGAGAATGTTGGAGTTCTCCAGCAAGAAGTCGAAGTGGTCGAACATAGCTTTCTGGTTCTGTCGGCCCGTCCTGCAGAAGTAACACAGGAAACGACAGCAAGCCACCACCATTTCGTGGGAGGTATCCTGCAAAGAAAATAATATGAGTAGAAAAAAATACAACTCTATTCTTTCTTTCTTGTTCTTCTTCTGAGATCACTCACCGTAGAGATTTTTTGAAGCGATGGAGTAGTACGACTTCACAATACCATTTACAGTACAATTTAGAATGAAATTAATTTCATCACTACAGAAATTTCTCTATACACCCTTTAAAGTGGTATAATTGTATTTTTTTATTATATGTGGTGTAAATAAGACCTACTTATATAGTTAACAATATACCTTTTCCTTATCTTCGGCAGATGGCGGTGCGGAGGGCTGCGCATCGGATTGCGCCTGCGCTCGTCGGCCCAGTGTATTCATCATCACTGCCATCACGTTCTCGTGAACGCGAAGTACTCTACGGATATACGAATATATTTACGGATAAATGTATTAATATTCATTTATCGATGTAATTCAAAAGGGAACAATTCACCTAAGTTTATCAAAATGATTAACTAAGCGAAATACGGCAAACACGTCATCACGCACGCAAATATATAACACATTCTATAAAAGTTCTACCATTTAATTTAACCTTAAGATTTAATTTATCCCAAAGACGTACCGCTGATATAATATTTATATAAAATTTAAATAATAGGAATAAGTTATATTGCGAATACTAAGTACGATAGAAGTGCATTGTACAGATAACATTTCATTATAAAAACACAATGTAAAGTATTACCTTATTAAATCTGGATGCTGGAAGAAGGTATGATTGTTGACGAGCTTCCTGTAAACATAAATATCAATTAGTAGATTCATTTTTCAACTTTCAATTGTTCTACAATAAGGGAAGTCTTTGTAATGAAATGCGAATAACTATAGATTGAGCAAAGTTAAGGTAAAATGAGGGTTTTTTCGTGAAAAAAGTAAACTGTTCAAATGTCTCGTATTACTAGAATTCACTCTATTTCATAGAGACAATCCTAGACACTAATATTGCTGGATATGAATTATAATTCGTTATAAAATTTCAATATTAAAATAAGTTATCCATTCTTATTATAATCTAGCCGTGACATTATTGCACATATTTATCATTAAAAATAGTAAATGAATTACTATAAGTTGTAATAAGATTGAAACGTTGAAATCGGTGGATCAGTTTAATCATTAGATTTTCTGCTGTCATTGTCCTGGTATGGTTCGTACGCAACTCCTCTACTCTGACATGTATTGCATGCATAAGTTCCGCTCACCAGAGCCGTTTCCTCATAAGCTCCTCCTCCTCCTGGCTCATCTGCACAGGCAGCAGCGCGCGGATCTGGCTCAGCCCCACCCACATTTCAGCGACATCCTGCTTGGTCTTCGCGTTGATCACGTACGTCTTCTCCAGGGCACGGATCAGCTCGCCTACCGCGTCGTATTGGCGGACTAGCAGGCTATAGAGAGATTGTATTTTAAAATACTATAGCTATATATAAATTCATAGCTAATATTTACTACACGGTATAGGTACCATGTATAGGTACATCGGTTTTGTTACAGAGATGTAAGTTGGTTATAATTGTATAAAGTGTATAAAATATTCGAAATCTGTACTGTAGAACCTTCAATCTCTTTATATATTTAAACAATATTTTTTGACAATTTTCTTTCAACTAAAGTGTTTAGTAGTTAAATCAACTTTACCTTCGTTGGTAGTCGTAAATAAATATGTATAAATATTTTGGAAATACAGTACTGTTTTAATGTGCAAAAAAAACCTTTGAATGTAATGTATTCATCGCTTTGAATAAGGTTTTAGGCATAAATGAGTTAAAAGCTTATTTGAAATGCAGTAATAATGAATTATATGTAAAAAATACTTTATAGAAACGACTTTAAGCTAAACATTTGTATGTAGTATATAGGTAACTTACCTAAACATTTCTCTGACAAGTTTGGGCGTTTCAATGGGAGACTCTTCAGCCCAGTTGACGATCGTCTGAATCAGCACTTTCCGGAACTTTTCTTCCGGCGTTTTCTTTGGGGGTTCTTCGATCGCCTGGAAATTATATAACTTTCTTAAGGATCTGGTACAAATTTGAACAAAATATGTTTCTTTATGACAATATTATCTGATTCACAAAGTCCCTCATGTTATACGATCATTTAGATTATGTGTGAACTGAAATAATCTTATCGTTCTCTTACCTTAGGTTCCTCATTCTCCAATTCCTTCACAGTATTAATGATGTTATAGAGCTTGCCGAAAGCGCCCGGCTTAGTCTCTGGCTCAGTTGATTCCTAAAATAAATAATAATACTGTACAAGTGTCAATCATACGCTTGCATAATGTACAAATGATTACGCTAGGCTCGTTTTAATAGGGAGAACATATGATACTAAGCACTGAGCTCGTTTTATGGGTTGAAAATATAATATAAAGTGGTCACTCTTACCAAAACATCCATGTTCTATAAACAATCAGATTCTTATAACGAAATACTTTTACAATTAAATATAAAAAACAGTAAATATACTTTATTGCCTAGGACTGGAGTTAATTATCTCATTCTTTTATGTATATTAAGAACTGTCAAACGAACGGACAAGCTACCTGATGGTAAGTGGTCGTTATCGTCAACCAGTGATACCAAATATATTAAGAAGAAGGAATGAAAGAAAGAACTTAATTCAATATACTAAAACACTATCACGTTTCAATCCCTCCCATGGTCTCGCAAACAAAGAAATCAAACGCATTGCACATTACAATTACCTCAGCGTCTGGTTCCTGTAAGGCATTGAGCGACACATGAACCATCAGCGTCTCGTGGAACTCGTTCATGCGAGCGATAAGGTCCTCCCCGCACGGACAGTTCTCTGGGTCTTCCTCTTCTAAATGCTTAAAACCTGAGAACGTTGAAATTCGATTCTATGTAAATTACTAATATCGTAAATCATACTATAGAATATAGTTATGGTTTAAATCCATTAATACCACTATAGAGTATAGATATTTTCTCGTAAATGAGGAGACCTAAAGCAAATTCCACTACGCTGCTCCAGAACTTGCTTCCTGATAAGTTTTATAGATCTAGGGTGTGGTACTTACTCAGAATAGCATTCATCTGTTCTCGTGGTGGACAACGGAATTCTCTGGTCTTCTTAGCCGCTACAGCGCTGGGCAAATCCGATTGCTTGATCTCTGTGTAACGCCTGTATGAAGAAAGACAAATTTTATTATATTTTCGAAGCTTTATACATAAACAAAATATATTAGAAAACCAAATGTAATTAAATTACAATAGAAAACCCTTTATTGTAGATTCTATACAATCAAAAATAACAAAATATATGATTACGTCAAATATGAGTTTGTGTGATTTGATTATAGCCATGTCATCCTCATATTACAATACTCAAATATAAATGGAATAATTATATACTTTTTATTTTAGTCTACTAACGTGTAAATTAAACATTAATTTTAATTGAATGTTATATGTATACGTATTACACATAAGTTATATATCAATCCTTAAATAACAATGTCTAAACTCACACTGTTCCAAGCAAAGTGTTTATTTGTTGTATAAATAAAATTATAACATCTTTTATTACAAACTAATGGTTGCGTGGAAGAGATTCTCGCTTAGTAATATGGCCGCTAATTGTATGTTCTATTTTTGAATATGAGTGTATTGTTTTGTTATCTATGTACCAAAAATAGGATTTATCTTTGCGTAAGTACCTCAGCTGATCAGACTGCAGGTCCCCAACGAAGTCATGCGCGAAAGCGATGATGGACTCCACTCGGTGCCGCAGCTGAATGTCATTCAGGTGCTGCAGTAAGTAACACATCTGAAGCTTGGCTCCCTCTGCCATCTTCATGTGTAGCAGACCTTTCCTGTGCTCGTCTTTGCCTTCTGGATAAAGTGGAAGAAGAATTTTATATATTAGTAACTACCCGCTTCGCTTCGGTAAGGTACTAAGATATAGTACCAACACTAGAAAATTTTTTTGACGGGATACTTTAAATTGACATATCTCTTTGATATGAATTAATTGAAATAAAACAAATACACCGATAAACAGACAATAAAATCACAAAATCATGTTATAAGTTTTATTACTTTAGTAAAAATCTTCACCAATAGTTTTTCTTAAATATGCATCAATCAGATACGATTTTATTTTCAGTATGATTTAAACCTATTGAAACATATATAAACATATTACGAATCAAGGAAGCTAGTCTGCATTCAAGGATTTTGTTCACCTTTCAGTACAATCGTACTATAGTCCATATTTTTGTCTGTTATGCGGTTGCTCTTCCTCCCCGGGGTAAAGTCCGATTTAGCCCATGTTAGGCACGAAGCTGGCTCAAAACATACTAACATATGTATAGTTTCACTACTTACCCTTATCGAAGGTCGGGTCCCAGGTTTCTGGATTGGTCATGATGAGCAATTTCTCTACATCCTCATCCCTCATCATACCCACGAGCAGTAGCCGGTCTGTCAGCTTGATGAGCGGTCTGGAGATAACAGTATAAATAGTAATTTTGAAGATAATTTTCTTATAGTACATGTTGTTTAAAAATTATATCAATATCTAAATAGTGTAGCTCTATTTAGTACAGAGTAATACACTATGTTTTAATACTTTTATGTTTATTTTAATGGATAGTTTCAATTGGCCTTTACAGTTTTACGTGGACTTTCATGGATAATCCATATGAAATACTCACAGGAACAGGTTCTCATTGCTTCCTCCAACGGGATCTCTGTTATGGACCTGGTTAGTCTCGACGGCTTCAGCCAGCGCCTGCATCACGAACTCTCGTACCACCTCCAGTGGGAAGTACGGGGAATACAGATTACTTATGTCTTGGATGTGTTCCCTGTTGACAAAATGATTTGTATAAAGTACCATAAGGAGAAGTGATCATTTTAACGCACTTTATTTTATTCTTAGTCGACAACCTTGATTATTGTTATGGATTTAATTCTATGATAGTTTTATATCTGAAAATATGTATCATTTATTTTTTTAATTGTAGTTTTGTTTCTAATATAATATTTTTGTTTGTTTTTAAAGCGGAGAGTAGAACGAAATTCTTAGAGAGGACATGTGAGCGTATTTTACTTTCAAATTAAAAAATTTGAGGTTGGGATTCGAATTGAGATCCATCGAGCGATAGGCTTAATACTCACTTTTTAATAATATACCGTTTAGTTGTAATGATATAACTACAGTGTATCACAGTTAGGCAAATGAAGGTTTCTCATCAAGTGAGGTATGCCTTTGAGGAACAGCCTATGCAAGTGTCCTAAAAAACTTTATAAGCGTGACGTCAATGTATGACGTATAGTGCAGTGTCGTCTTAAAAATACTTACGCAATATCAGTCATCTTCATCTGTGGCCGCACGCTCTCCGTTTGTAGTGAACGTAGGCTGTGACACATTTCTGGATCCTCGTACAAAGACTTCAGCTCCGCCCCGAGAGGGATCACGAACTCGTTCTTGCAAGTTTCCCTGTTACCATTATTACAATATATAAAAATATATTCCTTTTTGTTACTAATAATAAGTAATATCTTGTTATTCAGTACATCATAAATTATTATAGAAAATATGCCCCTACTATATCTGCGGTAACGTAATTGTTAACGGCTTAATTAACGCGTTAAAAGCTTGTCTACATTAATGGAGTTCTATACTTTTACTTTCCGTAATTTTTTGTCTCTGTTATCGCATTATTCAGCGCTAATTGTTGGCTAAAACTGCGCTGTTATCGTTTTTATCCCGTCAATTTTGGCCTCAACGAATGTTAATAAACTTCTAGAGATGTATATACTCTTTTTTTTTTTTTTTTATATACAATAAGTCAGTGCTTGACTACTATCCCACCTGATGGTAAGTGGCGATATAGTCTAAGATGTTGTACGCACTAACTTATAAAGAGCCTATTCACTCTCCTTTTGAAGACTCCCACATTATATACATTATATACTTTACACTTTATACTTTATACACTATTATATTTATACTTTATATTTTACTTAACTTCTGTTCGGTTCACTTGTAGGGACATAGCTGAATGTTGCAATTAGTTTATTGTCCTTATTTGTTAT
>DWPA01007256.1:0-10440 GCA_018251375.1 Calpodes ethlius | reverse complement strand
GAGGTTGCCATAAGCTGTGGCCATTTCGATGTGGTAATTATTTTTAAATTTATTATTTATTAATAACTTTTATTTTATTTCAACGTGAAAAAGATTTTTCTTTTCAGTTTACGTCACTTTCTACGTAAATTGAAATTCCGGTTGCATTCAAAGCTTCAACAAGAGGCGAAGATCCTTCTGCTAACATGTACCACTCCGGACTGAAGGAAAATTGAAAGCGCAAGAAACGCATCGTAGCGTAACAAAATTAACTGAAGGCGTGAACTTTTAAAATGTCATGTTAAGACAGAAAAAATCCTTTAGTTTCTGCCTGACATTTATTTTGACGTATTTTCTATTTAACTTAAATAATATGACGTTTCTGTAGCAGTTTTGAGCTAACTTTTCAATTTCTTTTGTTACAGTGAAGTGAGGATACTCAAATATAAGGTGCACGCAATACTTAGACCAAACATTATAAAATAGTATATTTTTCTTTTCAGAAGTTTATAACATAATAATAAAACACATTAAAAAACAAAATTGTTTGGAAATCCTCGCCTTATAAAAATGTTTCTATTACTCACATTCAAATATTGTTGAAAATTTTTGAGTATTCCGCCTCAATCTTTTCTATGTCCAAGTTCTATGCATGAGCTACATGAGTAGTTATAATATTGTTTTATTGTAATCTGTATTAACCCGTCTTTGAGTGATTACTGTGTCTAACCGGGCGTATGTCTCAACAAAGCCGAGACGTATGTAAGTGCCTCAAAGCCAGTCTGGCTCAAGTCTACGGTCTGGCACGTGTTTGCACCGACGTTGGTACACTATCTTGCTGTTGGATAATCGATTGGAACAGATTAGAAATGCAATTACGTGACAATGACGTAACTGCGTCTGGGGACTTATACAAGATTTGTAACAATCCTTATGGTTATCCGTGCAAACGTATATCACGTAATTCAAAATGTCTCATTCGAAAATGAGTTGCTATTCATGTTTGTTTTTCTCCGTGGTTAATACCGAAATTATGAATACTGAAAACGAACAAGGTATACCTGCATACTGCATTCACTATTATCCTGTTTCAGCAGCTGCCGTCAGAGTTTTCACAGCAACCTAGAGTTGGCTGGTGGCCATTTAGGCATTAAGGCCTCTGTATTATATTTGTAAGGGGTAACATAAACATAAATAAAATATTAGAAGAAAGGCTCAGAAGGACTAACGATATGTACTAGGCGCGCATGATATGCATTAGATATGCTTAGTGGGTTTACTGGTATTTATAATCCGAATTTGGTACCGTTGTTTTAACACAATAATTATTTTAAAATACTACGGTCAGTCATAAAACGCCAGAGATCATGATAATCTCATGTTCGTGTTTCTGATTGAAATAGGTAAATGGGAAGGGAATAGCCGGGGAGGCAGGGGGGCCGTAGCCATGGCGACCGCCGGATGCGCCGCCATGCCTCGCCCGCTTGCAACCCTGGATTTTCGGGTGCACACCGTTTTGGGAATTTTCCTATGATTATCGTGAAATAGGAAGTATTTTGTTGAAATCTAGAGGAGAGTATAAAAAGGTACTTCAATTTCAGATAATAATAGTTCCGAATATCCAGGGACTTATAATAATAAATAGGTATGAGTTCAATTAATATTATCTTAAATCGAAAACTAATACGCTACTTACATAGTATGTAATGTGCTAGGACTAAGTTCACACACACTAAGTTCGCACATCTACGAGTGAGATTTTTGAATAAGTTTAATAAAAAAACTGTTCAATGTGTAATGATTTCAGGCGCTAATTATTTTATGATAAAATATAATGTTTTCACATTCATATACATTTCGGCAATTCCGGCTGAAAAGAAATGTGGACGACGTCTTCTCATTATATTTTTACGCTGTATGACTGTATTTAAGCAGTAAATACTATAGTGGTTTCGTTGTTTTTTTTGCTATGGCAGGAATATCCGAGATCTTATTTGAAATGCAACGCCACTCTAGCCGTGCGCAGTGCGCTGCGTACGTACCCATAGAAGCGCTATCGTACACTGCTGGGAGTGCTCCTCCAGTGCTGCAGAGTGCATTTCATACCACAATATATTATCCATTAATTACTATTTCGCCAGCCAAATCCTTTCGACTACGAAAGTAACATATTCACGTCTAGGGTTGTCACACATATTAGAAATAATTTTGTAATTTTATTTTTTATTCTTTTAGTTTCTTGGGTTTAATAAAAGATAAAGTAATTAACGTTTAGAGGACTGGAATATGGATAACTTTAGTTAAATTCGAATCGAATAAGAAAGCGACATTATCCATTGACGTTATGATTAAATTTGTCTGTAAAAGTTCCTTAGTTAGGCCACTACTCTTGAAATGATTCGTTCCAAAAATGGATGAGTTTTTTTTATTTCAATACTCATGACCATATGTTACCAAAGGAAATAAACACTTCTTTAATTAATGAATTATTCATTATCTGCATTTAAATGAATAAATTCCAAGATAAAATAATATATGGGGACGATGTTGAAAATTTATAAAAACGCTCGATGGATTGTAGCTTACTAGTAACCAGAGCTTCGGATGAAGTCGCTATAGATAAACATAAGGAATGTTTCCTATAATAAAACATGGGTTTTTAATTATAAACTAATATATTACTTTATATAAAACCTAAATATTTTTCTCATAATTAGTAAGAGTGCCTGGTAGAGGAAGGTGTATAGAATTAAACATACAATTATTGTATAGTACACTAAAGTTTAAATAAGTCTTTGAAATAAAATCATGTTATGCTTAGCTAAAATAAATTTGCACACAGTATCGAATGAACAACTTGAATACGAATAAAATATAAAGCTTGCACACGCTGTAATGCACACAAAGGCCGTGAAAATGGAAAACTTTTCATGTCAACCGCATTGGCGAGTGAGTACCATTAGGTACTTTCAATATACCATCCCTCCATTGTAGGTGCACTGGGGTGCGGCCAACGTGGCTCGCCTTGGGGTAGGTCTGGCGACGAGACGGAAGCATCTACTGCGAAAACGATTACATTACAATATAGAATACCATAACGTCCATTGATGGTTCTGGCAGCGTGATTTGTTCCTAGCAACGATGTTAACGAGCAATGTATGTTTCATTTTTATTTGGAACACGTAAAGCCGTAAAGGATAGCGCATCACGGTAGTGGGATTGCAGCCAAATTATAGCTCCCCAAAGAAAACAAATCCACCGGCTAGTTACTCACGCGCCACGGCGCGGTGCCGCTGCACTTTACGTATGTATTTGTGCATTCTAGAGTTCCTTGTTCCGAACTTATCATTTGTATCCTAGCCAAACTGTTTAAATGTCCAAATTACAAAATTCCTTGGCGATAAAATGACACTTTTGAAAATGTAATTAGATTTATTATTTTAAATTATTTTTGACTTAATCAATCTTTTACAGTTATTGATTCATAATATTAATGTTAAATAATGAAATTTATAATTCTTGTTATGCCATTGAACATCTACCAGCCGTTTCCTTATTTATGTAAATAAAGAATTGAAATGGATGTGTGAAAATTTAGACTCTTCGTCTTATTAGTACTTGTCTCTGATCATACATTAACGGCTGCTAAGACAAAGACATCATCATTGATGCCAGTTGACGGAAGAAACAGGGAAATAAATATTAACTGCATCTTCTAGATACTGGAATTTGTGAATATTATGTTTGAGGGTAGTAGGGGTTTGGGCATTGGGGTATTGCAAGCTCATTTGCTGTCCTAACCGCATAAAAAAATCACTTGTAAGTAATGGAACCGCCCATTGTGTTGCGGTTACTAAATGAGTGTTTAATTTGTACACACAAAAAAAGGTTTTAAATTAATTATATGTAAGTAATTGTTGCTTTTGAGTAAGTAATATGTCTTTTGGATAATATAATTCTACAAAAATATTTTTTGTCAATTGCTACGGAATCCGTTCCAAATAGCAGCTTACGCTTGGTCATTTTTTTGTTTTACTAGCATGTGCACGCAACCAGATTGCGTCGCTTTTATAGCAGAGATTTCTACTTCGTATGTTTAACAAAGAGATTTTAAACAGGAATGCACCAACTTTAATGTCATATTTTGGTTTACAAATCTCAAAACGGTGCTTTGTAGTCATGGTGATGATTGTACTTACGTCAAGAAGTCATATTCTCCTGGTATGTTGCTGCGTTGGACTCCACCGACTCGAAGTTTGAATCTTCAAATTAATTTATATAATTAATTGATAATTACTACGGTGCAATCACGAAATCATCAATTTTTCCTTAAAGAAAGCAAGAGAAAATTTAATAAGATAAGTAGTACACCATCATGTATGTAAACGTATGTGAAGTTTTAATCCACTATCGACTAATGTTGTAGAATAGGGTGATAACTGCTACCATTCTTGATACAGATTTGTCTAGAAGTTGAAATGTCAAATATATAATATTAATATTAATAATACGATGTACTAGGTATCTGAAACAATGTCATATTTTATTTTTCTAAGGCAAGGAAGAGCAGAACGGACATATAGAAATAAAACAGTCCGGTAATAGTATTTATAATTGAGATAAATAATAGATAAACGTAATAATAATAGTAGTAAATAAAATATTCACAAAACAACCAGACATCGTGAATCAAACTAATGTATACATATTGTGACATGAAGCAAAATATCTGAAATTAATTTTCATTTCCAAATCATTCTGATGACTACCCTTCACAGATTTTTCACCAACACCCCTTTACTTTCAAACAAACAGACAATTATGAGCTCTTATTCTGAAACAATAAAGTCTATTTTTACTAGATGTAATCACGATAGTCTGATTCAATAGAGTTGTTACCGGGGAAATATACGACTGTGGCATTCTATTGAACGTTGAGTACTTACGTAGTAACGCTTTGTAGTTTTATTAAAATGTTAGGTATGCTTTTAATATCGAGGATTGGCCAAGTTTCTGATACGTTTGGTACGAAATTAAATATTCCCGCGTTTAAGCTTTAAAATATATATTGTGTTTGTATCCTGGTGGGATATTAACTTTACTATTAAACATTATAAAGTAAATAAGGTTTAAAGTTCTGATTTTGTTCAGATTCAAGTATCGCCCTCTGCCAGCCAACTAAACAGTTTTTGTTTAATATGAAAAAAATATCGAAGTATTATATAATGTCTTTAATATAAAACGTTACAAAAAAATAAGATTTAAGTTTTTATTTTCTTTAGACACAAGTGACGCCCTCTGCCAGCCAGCTAAACAGTTGTAATTGGATGTGAAAAAAATGGAAGTAATATATATATTACATGATTTTTAAAGAAAAACTATGAAACTACTTAGGATTTGCAAGTTAATCAATATTAATCGATCGATCTACAACTACGGAACCCTACACTGCGTGTGGTCCGACATGCACTTGGTTTTAAGAATAATGCATGTGTTGAATTAATAATAGTATTTTTTATTATTATTTGTTATACCACTTGCCGGTAGTGACTCTTCCGTCACAACTTATATTGTTATTACTGCTGTAATAGAACCTTTAAAGGTATCAATTTAATGGCTAAGTGCAAGTTGGCAGACTTTATCGAACTTTGATAGAAAATGTGAGACGTGCAGATTTCACCGCGGCGTTTTCCACGAAGCAATCTATGAACACACTCGCCGTTCCGATACAACCTAATCAATTAACTATATTAAGCTCATATCCTGCACTAGGAAACTATATAGGTACACAATTATTGAATTACGATCGAGACTCCATATTTAGCTGTCAGACGAATACCTGGTACGGCAGAAAATCGAACTTGGGAATCTTCGCTTTGCAGGTACCTAATAATTTGTGAAATGGGCAAAGACTATAAATTCCAAAAGGCTTACAACTTAAAGGGTTAAATGTTGAACATAAAGTGTATTTTTTATGTTTATTTTAAAACTTACAGCATCGAAAGCCCTTTGAAAGTATAATAAATTTCAATATAGTTAGTTAGTTCAATACAGATAGTTCAGGAGCTTTCAGATTTGGCGTGATCAGCATTGAACGGTTCGGAAGCTAGATGGTGGTGCATAGAGCTATTATTGCACCGGCAGAGCGGCGGGCGGCGGGCGGCGCGCGGGCGGCGGGCGGTCGGCGGCGGGAAGCGGCTTCGATCCGTGTACGCGCCACGCCGGCTGGCATAGCTATACCACACGTAAAGGAACGGTACAGAGGGTAAGATTGAGACAAACCTATCAAATTATTTTTCATTGACTTTGTATCAATCTGTAAGTCTAGTAACTTGTGACGAGTATAGATTTGTAGATCGTTTGCTTTACTTTTCTTACTCAAGAATAGTAAGCTAAGATTTATTGTATTGTTAGCAATTTTAAGGGGTAGTAGCAGGAAAAGTGGGGGTAATTCCTATATAAGTCGGATTGTAATGTCTAAGTGACTGTCTGATGTCTATGCTTGTCGTTATATTGGTCTGATCTGAATATTGTGAAGTACTTTTGGTTGCTTATGCGTTGTGGATTGTTTAATAAAAATCCACTTCTGAACTTAAAAGTATGATAATCTAATAGTAATTGATATACAGATATATAAAATTAATATTGTAGCTGTGAAAAATAGTTCCCACAAAAATTTTATTATTGAAGTGTAACCAATAAATTATCAACAACTACATTTTCATTCATTTTAATTTTAACAAAATAACTGCATGTTCTTTATCATTTAGTTTGATTGTCGGAATGTTTTCCAACTACACCATATCAATTGTAATTCTTGATTGTCGGGATATTTTACTAAAAGAATTTTTTCCAGAAAATAATTTACATTTAATTTTATTCTGAAAATATGAATTCACAATAAAAACATCACTCACAAAGTTATTATTTCTATAGCTCTTTCAGATTTATCAGTAGTTAGGTATTTAATGAATTGGTTATTAAAAATAAAACACGATTTTTTGGAACAACCAAAAATTATATAAGAACATGTAGTAACAACCTTTTAAATAACACCATTGTCTATGAATCCTGGCTCTCCCACATATTATAAACATTAAACTAATTGGACTTATAATTTATATAGTATAATATTTATTATGTATAATTAATAGTATAGTATGTTATGTAGTATATATGTTAATAAAATATTAAATAGATTTAACAGTGCCGCCATCAAAGAGCACTTGAATAAAGTATGCTCTCTGCACAGTTTCTTCTCTATGGTGTATCAGATATTGTCTACTGCCGAATGCATCTCTTGCAGTTTCACTAAGACATGTCTGTCCTATACATCACTGTACTGAGTCACTGAAAGCCTTTCAAGGGGTTTATAGCCAAAGACAAAGAAGACCTTATTACCTAACAACATACAATTATGATATGAAACATTACAACATAAAGTAAAATATCTTGAAATATTTAATTAATTAATTAGCTTCCTCTTTTTGAATCTTGGAAGTATCAACCACACAATGCTGAACTTTAGGATGACCTACCATAAGTAAACATCTTTATGCTTTTGCAATTTATCATATGGAATTACGCTGGATATGGCAGGTCAGGTTATGGTATTTAGAACAAGGTATATAATATTTTCTATTTATTATTTGAATGCATATTATCTATTTCATATATAAAAATGTGTTGGTAACTGCTAAGGAGCATTGGGAATTGGAACTGCATTAACATGGAAAATTGCAATTTGATAGGATTAGAGGTTCGAATTCAACTTTCAAACTTTAACTCGAACTAATCAACATTGTTAAATTAACTTTAATAATGTGGTGACCACAACTCGTTAAAAATTATCCTAAGTTAAGTTAAGTTATTTACACATTTTAATGACATTTAAGTTGTGTAGGTATTTTTAAAACGATTATTATTATGTGGTTTTAACGTGCAAATAGTACCGGGTGCGTAGTTTTAAAGGGACCAGAATACACAGGTTATACAAAAATATATCAACTCGACGTCACATCCACCTTGACTCAACTCATAGAAAACGATTGAAGTATGAACTTTAATAATACAGTCTAAAGTCGAAGCTTGTATCAAAAAGCTCTAAGTAACTATGTATTTCTAAAACAAGTTACGTTTCTAGCTTTACAAGATACACGTGGAACATTCGTAAGTAAAGATCTTATTTCTAAATGCAAATAGATACTACATGAAATACAATTTGGTCAGAGCCATAGCCTAGCCCATGAGGTGAAGGTGCGCTGTCTGTCAACTCCCCTAAACAAAACCATTCTCTTTTCACGTTTACGCTTTACGCTTCGATAATATGTGGCAAAAGACATTATTTTTCAGCACCAAATGTCATTGCCATATATTTTCGGAGCGGGAGTGTGAACACAAACGTGGTTTATCTAGAGCCCCGAAAGAAGTGAACGTCTGTTTTCCTAGTAGCTGTATGCATTAAAATAGTGTACAGTAAGGACGATGTGAGGTAGGTCTTCCATAGATATTTAATTTCTTGCTATGTATGTCTCTGGATTCTATGTATTCGCTGGACTTGGATTGCTCAAGACCGGTCTGAGTGGCGCAAATTAGGGAAGGCAGTGAACCTTCAAAGTCTGATAGATAGATGTCTGTGGCATTCGCTATCTGTGTGTGTGTATGCATTTCTATCAGAAACTTTACATCTACAACTGGCGAACAAAGACAAATTAATATTAATACTTTGATATAATGAATATAATATTGAATCAATATTATAAATGGGAAAGTATATATATTTGTTTGTTATTTCTTCACAGCACAACGGAGCGTTGCAATAGTATGATTTTTTGTTTGAAGATAGTTGGAAGGCTGGAAAGTAACCTGGGCTATATCTTTTCTAGATTTAAATTACACTTGTGCGAATATCGTGTATGTTCTTTTAACATGACGGAACATTTTCAAAGTAGTAGGTTTGTTTTACAAAACAGCATCTGTAAAATGTAGCCAGATTCAACTTGTAATAAGTAAATAAAAATTACCGAGTACTAGCTCGTAGGTACATTTTCCGAAGCAATATTCACCACTCGCTGGTGAAGTGTTCGTTAACTAATGAACTAATTAATTCAACCGATCACGCATAAGCTCCAGTTTGCGGTTTGTGCTTTTCATAGCCCCGGTGCGCCCTACTGGCCAACGTGGATGTTCCACCGCGAGAGGGAAGGCGACAAACGATAACTTCATATAGCTCTAATTAGACAGTATAGACGCCATAATAATCCCTGCTTTCAAAATTCAGATTCTGTTGGTCATTAAGATACGTCTTGTTATTTATTCACAATATATACTATATAAAATGATATAAGTGATCAATGTCTGTATAAAAAAGGAAAAAATATTATTTGGCGTTGTTAAAAACGTAATAGATCCTGCAACAAAGATTTTTAAAATTGTTGTCTGTTCGGTTGTTCCCGTTAGTATGAGAAACAGCTTAACAGATTTGGATGCTGTTGTCACTACTTTGTTGCAATAAACTTAAGGCAAAATTATGTAGTATTTCTCTAATCCGTACTTAGCCAACATGGTGGACTATGGTCTGTATTCGTTACACAGTAAGTGAGGACCCGAGCCCAACAGTAAGACAGATATGGGCTGTGAATATGATGATTCTCACATACGAGCTGTAATTATTCAGGTAGAATAACAGATCCATAAAAAAACAAAATGATATACTCTTTCATAACAATCCTTCTAACAAGTTTAGTTACAAAAAATTACGAAACTGCTATTATCGAAAACTATTCGACGCCTTTAACAATTTAGAAGGATAATCCACATTTTATACCACAACTATAATTTTCAAAAAGTTATGTACTTTATAACTTAATTATCACTTTCTTCGCTGAAGGAAAACGTCGTAAGGAAACCTGCACACCTTCAGTTCTCCATAATGTTCTCAAAGGTGAAGTCTACCAATCCCTTCACATTGTGAGAGGAGACCAGAACCCAACAGTAGGACAGTTAAGGATTGTTATGATATTGACAGTGGGCTGATGGCAGGCATGTAAAAAACCTTGCATCATCGCTTATTTCAATGATTAGACGGATCCATTACAAACATTCTTTATTAAACTATATTAACCAAATTTCTTTTTTATGCAGTCAAATATTAAAATATTTTGAAATTAATAAAAAAATAATTACAGCAAAGATCACGCCATACTGCGTACGTAGTAATCACTCCGCGACTTATGCGGAGGTTTACGGTTTAATAGTAAAAGTATTTATTGTAATTGTTTTAAGAGACGAGAATTTTGAGCTACATAACATACAAAGGGGCAGCTTCTCTTATCCTCGGATTTTGTTATTCCTTGTATGCGTACCTATCTTTAGTCCATATGTTTTTTTATTTGTTATGCATCTGTCCCCTCCTAACGACTAGGCGAAAATATGTATATATACGCGGGTTTGATAAAAAAA
>DWPA01007255.1:0-10440 GCA_018251375.1 Calpodes ethlius | reverse complement strand
TATCTGTCAACCAAGTTATTATACAAAAGTATCAGAAACTAATAATTTTAAACCATTCTAAAGTACAGCGGCTAACACATCAATATATGTAATTAATGTTATCTGAAAAGCTTTTAAAGCATTAGGTGGGTATTAAGGAAAGCGTTTTTTAATTGATACGTCAGACACATTCAATTGTTGGGCTATCTCACGGCCAATTGGCGGCAATGGCCTTATCTGGGGAAGACAAGGTGTTTTAGAATATTCGATGTAGTAAATTAAGATTGTTACGATACCAAGTGCCAGTTCACACGGATGGCGCTGACGTATCTTTCAATGGATTGTTATAAATAAAGGAATGTCTAGTGAGTGTTTATCAAAGTGGGTATTTTCGCCTCTATGGATGTTGAAAGCATTTGTATTTTCCACGAAACAAGCGTTTAGATGCTAAGTCTCATGTCAATGTCAATTCGAATACAAATTCGAATAATATCGCTGCGATTTTCAGCGCAATTCGTGGCTTTGTCTACGCCGAAACAACACACATGCATCCAGTCCGAGAACGAGAATTAACTCCTAACGGTACATTATTAATTCCTCGCTAGGAATCGAATCCAGGACCTTTTGAATTGCGGTCGGATACAGTCATTATTACACTCCATCGGGCTCGTCATATCGAACTCGTTGGAACTGTAGGATCAGTACTGTGATTAGAAAAAGCATTTGTAAGTAAAAGATATTGTCCACAGTAAAACACAGCCAAGTTAGGATGCAAAGCTAGAATTATATCTGGACATTCAAATAAATGACTGAACATAGATTTCAGATTGCCATTTGCATTATTACGGTTTCTTTGATAGATAACTGTAGCGGGCGGCGTTAATGAAATGAACAGTTCGTAGGTGAAGTGACCGAGATGTCGAACGGTAGGAAATTTATACAAGCTTTGATTGAATTTCTTAGTACTGTATGCGTTTACACACGCAGACGTAATATCTAACTTCAAATTGATAGTAGGAAACCTTTTTACCTACTTTAAATTAAAAAAAAATGCTGAAGACTTGAGAGCCATTTTCTTTTCTTTCGTCTCTCTTCCTTTGCTTGTGTGATGCTCTTGATGTTACTGATGACAATGAACAGCTATTACCACTTATCTCTAGAATGACCATCAGGATAGTTAGTTCATCAAATAGTTACTTTAGTTTTTAGTTAGTTACTTCGGGAATTGAGGGATCAATGTTATTAAAGATAATTATAATATAAAAACAAAATATTATATTACGTAAGATGAATGTTGCCTTCCGAAAATTGTATACTTCAATAAATATTTTAAAATAAATTTCGAAAACCGCATCGATATCAAAATTACCTAATTTACCAACCACATACTTATATAGAGATATTAAAATGCATCATTCAGTTCAGCTTGCATTAATACCACGATTCACACAAGCGTATAAAATTATTTGACCCATAAAACTGCAGCTCAGGCATTAAACATATCAAACAGAGCTTATTCAATTACGTTTATGATGTGAGACAAGAAATTCTCGTAGCATGTTCGAAAATGTCACAGCATGTTCCCTGAATCAATTATTAAAAGGTTCTACATCACGGGTCCCTACCTCTATATTAATGTCGTCATGTTACGGTAAATTATCGGGACATCCAATTGGTTGATATCGTGACAAACCGACATAAATTCTCCTTAGTTCGCTTTATGGAGTAAAAGACATGCGGGCCAAGACCGCGCCTTGTCGGACCCCGCGAATCTTTCACTCTATTTATCCGTACATTATTTTAACGACGTGCAAACGACACGGGATAAGCCATTATAATGGGCTCGTAAGAAATGAATCTGCGTAGGCAAATAAATGTATCACGCGAGCTTGAAATGTTATTCAAAGTCCAATTTAAATCGGCTTTACTTAATTGAAATGGTATAATTTGTAAGATTGAAATTAAGTACTTGATCTACATCATTTATGTATAAATATAGAAAGGAGTTGAGTTAATAAGTGATGAATAAGTGAACTGAGTTAAATAAACTTAGGATATGATTATAGTAAGATTGACCTTTGAAAGCAAAATTGTGCATCCGTGTTCTAAAGGGTACGTTCACCTATTGGTTTTAGGTTATATTGTTGGATAGGTGCTAAGTCGCGTCAGAGGATTTCAAGTGGCGCAAAACTTTTAGTTCGGAATGGCAACTAGTCTTGCCATAAATGTAATGGAGTGTAATGTAGTAAATTTCATCACCTTTACAATTAAAACAAATGACCCCGCCTAGACCAGTAGCGGTAGTAATTTTGATAGTAGTTAATCATTTCAATTATTCCTAATTAAAAGAATAAATGACAAACTCGTGACTGACTTTCAATTGATAATTTAGTTCATTATTCAACGCGAAATAATATTAACTTCTAATCGCAGCTATTAATATAGTTTTATTGACTGCAGTCCTCTACTTTTTATATCTCCCATTGTTTCAAACCCGCTCTCATATTTTATGCCCTCAATTAATAACTGGCGTGTGTTCTGGAGTGGGACATTTATTAAATCCATTACTCTGGGGCCCGTGGCGTGGTGGCGTGGTGGCGTGGCTCTTTGATCGCAGTGGATGTCACCACAGAGCCGGTCGTCGCCGCGGGAGGGAGCCGTTCCGTGTTGAGTCCTTCGGCTTTGATATGGCGCCGAACGCTTAGACTTAGTTATTTTTAGCTCCATAAACCTTTCAATAGATTATTATTGTGATTTTGTTTATTTGTTACTTGTGGTTACGGCGGTTTTAAACGTTATGAAATTTCTTTTTGCGATGTATTCTTCGTCCTTATTTATTTGAAATTGATTTAGGTACTTATAAATCGGTATAAGGTACTTATAATCGGTTTAAATTATTATTGGCTACTATTAGTCATAAACGCATTATAAGCTCTTACTGTATTATCCTCGTGTCTTTCGACTTCATCGTTCATTACCATCGATAATAAAAAGGAATATTTTGATGTTATTTTCAGCATTTCTATTCCCACAAGTAAATGCAAGTGGACCAATTGCCAGGGATCGAAAAATACGTTTACTTAAGCGACAAATGAGTAGTAGAAATACTTGAGGTAGTTAGCACGCCATCTAAGCAATGAAACTTAAGACAGTGGATTATTCTTTTAAACAGATATATCTATACATCTATCTATCAGCCTTTAAACACCCACTGTTGGACATAGGCCTTCCCTAATTTGCGCCATTCAGTCTGTCTTCTTCAGTTCGTCAGTCCATCTGGCTGTGGGGCGACCTACACTCCTTATATCTATAAGAATTCGAAATTACCTATAACAGAAAACAATCTTTACGTAATGTTATTGATCTTTCCTGCGGTACGTAAACAACGTCCAGTACCGAGAATTTGTATGTTTATGAGTGTGATATTTTTTACGCGACACTAAAATGGTCATTACCGTCGGTCGACAATTCGCGTTGTGTTGCTAAAACCCTGCGTAATGTGACTGTATATTTTAACGTGATTTATCTACAGTGAGTAATGAATGAACTTTTATTGCGTTAAAATATAATGTATAAATAGAACAGGATGTAGCTACCTATTAACAGAGGAGGTTGGCTTGTCTCTTAACACCCTGTAGGTGAATGTAAGTTACCAGATTTTTGAGATAAGTCACTATTAACGATATAAAATATAATGAAGTCATAGTTAACAGTATCAGGCGTTATTTTAATGCATACGTATTACTATCTTCCCCTCTATAAAGAATAAACGCACTTATAGTTCATAATGATAGTATTTTGAAAAGTAACAAATTATAATAATGTAATAAAATGGATAAGGTATTTTAATGTTAATATAATACCTATTAGAAAAAGGCGAATCATAACAAAATTTAATTTGTCTTCCATGTCACTAATGTAAGTTAGTTTTTCTGCTTATCAAGTTAAACATATGAAAAATATTCATATGGAAACAAGTTACGTCATTTTATTTATTCTATTAAGTACAGTTTTATCTTTTTTATTGACATAAGAAAGTACACGTTATATGACTCAAGTTGAAGTACTGAAGATGGGAGGCGGCAGTTACCTCTCTTCCCTGGATTTTGTACACCTTCCAGTATGTGCCTACTATAATCATTTTACCTATAAGTATCCCATACCTGGTCTCGTTACAGGATATAGTCCACCATACTGGTTAAGTGCAGATACGTAATCCATAAAACTACTTGTTTATAAATTCTCCATGGGAGCAAAAAATATTTGCCTTCCTCTGGACTAAAAACTAGGTACACTAATAATTGTAAGTGCATCTTATCGCTGGTCCCGATATTATTAAAATAAAATAACATCCATCTATAATCCATAATTCGACGACCACATAGCCTAGTTGACATGACCCGGAGAAGAGGTCCCGGGTTCGATTCCCGACCGGTACAGACATTTATGTGACAGATAAATGTTTGTTCTAGGGTGTTAGTGATGTCTAATTTGTGTATTCCATGCCACCTGGGGCACAGGGAATCCTAGTGCGGGGGTAAGAGTATGTAAGCACCCCTTTGTTTATTTATTTATAATCCTCAGTAAGTTACGTAACCTAGCAACCGTCAACAGTCACGTTAGCTGTTATTATAGTAATGAATTGAGTCCAAACAATCGCCGATCGCGCCGGCCGCGGCCGCTGCAGACGTCATCTCATTACTGCGACAGATCGTTCGATTCGTGTAGCGATAGCCTTTCTTTTGCATTCATTCCGATATCGAAGCGATGCGCGCAGTCGGTGCCCTGTCGACACATCCCGTGTTGGTTTTGTACACACAGTTGATGCACTCCGCCCCGCGGGGTTCTGCGTCGCTTCTTTTAATACCTTTTGTTTTTTTTTCTCCCCTTCCTTTTTTATACATCTCCCGACATACCACAAAGACGGCGACGTCTGTTCCCTTGTCTCGTTCGTTAATGATTTTTACGAATTATTAATTGTGGGCTGATAAAAACCGATTGAAAAATGGTGATTGTTATTCGATTTGTACCAGCGGTGTTTTGCTCGTCTATTTGTGTGTGTGTGTGTGTGTGTGTGTGTTGGGTGTCTATGTATATAGTATAGGGATAGCGGTGTTTTGTAACAGCTTTTATGATTTTTTTAGGTTTACAATAATGATCATTTGAACCGCCAAAATCGTACGTAATGTAAAAATCTATTTAATCATTATAAGGAAGCCTTTAAAGGGTACTTTAGTAAAATGAAAATGTTTATATACGTTTATGTACAACTTACTATTGTTAAAAACACAGCCCTACATGTGTGTGCGTGTCGGCGATCGTAAATACACATGATATCATCTCACACATAGGTACCTATTTTTTATGCTTCACATTAGGCCAACATAATATGTACTTGTTAGAAACTAATTGTCTAGACGGTACGGCGGTATAAGTGTATGTTAATAGGTATATGAATGAAATATTTCATCGATATGATTACGATGTTAAAAATTTGATGTAATTTCTTCTGTTGCACATGACATGTTCGATGTTCTATATGAGGCTCGCATTTGTTCATTTACTAAAATACAAACTGTGAACATATGACAAATCGTGAAAATATTTGACGTTAATAAAAAAAAACGATGAAGTATGTACAGTTCATTGGCATGTTAAGAATTTTCTGGCGCTTGCCAATGGTTTGCTGTGTCTGCTTATGCATGTGCTGACTAAGAAAGTAGGAACGTCAGTAATTCTTGGAAGACATTCTTTTACTCTTTTATTACTACTCTTCTTTCAATTCTTAAAGTCTGAACTTCTAAAGCTGCAGCGGTAGTAACAGGGAGGAAACAGGTTTCAAGGATTGGTTATTTCACGACCATAGATAAGGACACCTCGTCTAAATAAACCCTACATGAAAAAAGCACATAGGTAGGTATATATGTCAATTAAAGTAATTACAAAAATAAAAAAGTTTCTAGACCGGGGGTACAAAACAGGTATTTTGGGCTTGGATTTACATGATTTCGACACGAGGGGGTAAACTTTTTTTTCATCTGGGGGGATTTAATTTATGGACAACATATACCTAGGTGCGTAACGGATTGCATTCAAAATCCAAGGGGGGGGGGGGGGGGTGATAATACGATCGATTCACCCATGAATATTTTCTATCTAAGCTTTAAAATCTCTTCACTAACAAGACAATATATTGTAAAAGTAATTTGGTGAACTAAAATGGCTGCTATCCACGTAGCCGTAATCTCAACCTTTGTTTAAACGTGTAATAAGTGTTGTCGTAATTTCCTACCGATGATATATGAGTGGCGACCCGTCCCCCGTAATGGCAGGGCGTGGAGCGATATTTCGGGACGTCCCTTAACGTATTGGACGCTCAAATAAATTAAATATACCGGTGTCTAATAATTAAGAACGGCGACGTGGACCTTTGATTAATAGTGCCACTAACGCCGGAGACCGGAGTATGATTAGGTTCTGGGAACTGTTACGGGAAAAATCGTGTAAAATTATACCAGTCATTATCTCCGATTACTAACATAGCTAGTTTATTTAAATACAGCTTACTAAGTTAGTTTTTTGGATTTAGAAGGCTGAGGACTGATCTGATCGGCTCAATTTAAAGGAAGCTTTCGTCCAGCACCGGTCTTATAAAGGATGGATGATGTTGAATGCAGTTAGTTTTTTTTAATAATCTATAGATAAAATAGAAATAGAATTCTGTTAATGACTGTCTCCTTTAGAATGTACAGTATTCATTCAGACGTTTGTGGTAGTTTTCATCCATTGATAGCTTAGTACTTTCAACTTTAAACATCACCCACACACATGTACCGGGATTCGAATACTTCAAATCCTAATTTACCTCGAAGTTTCGATGCCATGTGGTATAAATTCGTCATCTAATGAAAAATCTCCTTAGGTAACCTGCATATCTGTAGGTACATGTTATGGTTTCATGTTGTATGCTCTAAATTGACAAAAACCTTTTTTTTTACTTAAAGGGAAATGAAAAAAATATAAATTTAATTATATGTTACAATGAGCGGTCTTAATGCCTCAGTATTCTTTACTAGGCCATTCTCAGAGATGATGAGAATTAGAAGTTGTTCAAAAATATAAACATATACCTTATATACATACATAAATAAATACCATAAGTAAGCAAAAATGTATAATGTATATGTAGTATGTAATCGTATATAAAATATGACGTAATTACTACCTAACAGAAGTAAATTAGTGCTGTATATCAAAAGCGTCCAAACAGAGTTCGTGGACTGGTTTTTTAAAGGACCGCAGACATTTCTACATCGTTTTAAACATATTGGATAGTAACTAACTAACTAACTACACGGTACCGTCGACATTCGGTATGCGACACTGTGACCTATCGCGGAATTCTCGTGCACTATCCATTCTGAAAGCAACGCCTTTTCGACTCCGACACACCCATTACTGGCTACAAGTATCTGACGTAATGTCGAGCTAACCCTACACTGTTTATTGGAGATTCGGATTTAAATAACAGCTACTTTATTATTGCTATTTTAAGATATAAAGACCTAACTTTAAAATATATTCAGCTACCAAAGAAACTTAAAAACCAAAAAAAAATATGATATGAAATGTGACATACAAAAGTTACTTCAAAAATTGTGATCAAAGTCATGAGTTCTTAAGACAACCTTCAATACCGGGACACAGAGAAATAAAAGGAATAAAAAACTTGTGAGATACATACCTACTTGTAACCAGAATTTCCCATCTGCCCGCGCAAGCTGCTCCAGTGCGCGCCACGGGCACCCACGGGGCTACATATTGCACGAGGTGAGACCCCATCGGACGGTTATCCACCGACATCTATAACACCATGCTGCACAGAGTACCTACCGATAGAGCTTGTATTTCCTTTACTGGTAAATATCAATAAGCGATGACGTAACCGGATATTTAACATATAGATTTAAAATAATTGGAGTAAATATACATAGGTATATAAGCAATCATATTTATTTATTTATATATTCCACTGTTATAAATTATTATGATTATTATAAAACATTCCGCAAGCATCTAACAGTCGAATATAAAATATTTTCTTACCTTTAATGTAACATTAATATAAACCTAATATTTAAACACTTTCTAGCTGCTACATTTTGTACGTTGTGGCAGCCTATACTTATGAATACCTGCACTAGTAATAGGTACCTCTGTTAGGTCTGATCTGTTTAGTGTGTCCTATAAATAAATAAACAATATACATTATTCATTATTCTTAAATACAGTACTTGTAGATAAGATTTTATTAAATAACGAATAGCGTAACCCAAGATTTGCCTCTGTATCGGTATAAGCGTACTCTGTATCCGACACGAAGGACGTCGGCCGCGGCGGGCCGGGCGAAACATCAACCATTTTAATTATGTTCGGGACACCATTAACAATAAATCTGTTGTCCGTACACTCACTCACACATCGACACGCCCTCCGTGGACTTGCACACATAAAAAATAATCGATACTTATAATCATGCGAAGAATCGAGTCGATCGACGGACGCTATGGTTCAATTTATAGCTAATTATAATTTTGTTTTAGCCATCCGAAGTCGTAAAGTGCTGTGTGACCAATTAGGTAATTATTACGTATCGCAATTTTAAAGATTGCAATGACATTTTATTTTCTCAATTTCGCTCCCAAGCGGCGCCTTGCTTTGAGAGAGTCTAACATCATTATTTTATTTAATACTTTATTTCGTTGAGAATATTATTATGTAATATAATTTTTATTGCAATTTATTTATGATTTAATGTTAATTTTTAATGTGAAAGTACCTAGCTATTAAAGACGTGAAGGTTATGGAAATTTGAAAAAAACTCACATTGACGATGTAAAAGACATTATGGAAGATTTTTTAGGTCTACATAATTTATTTTATGTTATATTTACATTACTTGTAGCAGGAGTACACAGAAAGAAAAAGAGATCAAATAGTATACATACTTATTAAAAGCTATAAAGTAAAAGACGTTTATTTTTAATTTTCCACAGAGTAATAATATATCATAAAAAAGGAAGGTCGAAAGCAAAACTCAATTATTGGAAAATCACGTTTCAAAGTATGTCACAAAAGTATGATACAATAATTATTCTTATCTAAAGTTGTTTTGTGCAATCTATTCAATATTTATCGTCTACTAAATAAACAATTTATCTTTCAATATATTTAATAATTAATACGTAATTGAATAATATGGGAATATCCATGTATAACATTGAAATGGAGTTTTTTATATACTTTTACTGTCCTTTACACAATTAAACGGAGCGTCGTCATGGAATACTTTGTGTGAAGATAGTTGCGAAATGCAGAATGACATAGGCTACTATTTATCGCGAAAAAACATCTTCCTATGAGAAGATACATTATGTTACGTATTTTTATTGCTCCATGATAAAGCCTTAACATTTCTGAGTTTTTATGTAGTAGGTTTACGTTATTATCTACTGAGTGATGTAGTCTATATGACATCCGTAGTCATATTATAAATGCGAAAGTGTGTTTGTTTGTCCTTCTTTCACCGCGTAACGGAGCAACTTTAAGGTACGATTTTTGGTGTGAAGATAGTAGAATGAAGAATAAGCTACTTTTCATCACTAAAAATATCTTATTTCTGTAGGAAGATCGATTACGTTGTATAATTTAGTCAAATTACAGAAAGTTTTTATAACAATGTAATATTTTGTTTATGGTTGGCAAAATACTATGTCAAAATTATAATACACACAACATACAAGTCTTGTGATCGTAAGTAATCAATACCACTCCTTGACATTAGTAAAACCAAAGGTATCACAGATTTGTTACCGTCTATGAGAAGAGAAGAAAGAACTGGTTTACAGGTCTCTAACTAGAAAACGGAGTCTTTTGCAGTCTATTCAAGCCAGAGTGCGATAGACATTCAGTCTTCTTCATTTACTTAATGTTCACTAACTTATTAAATTATCATCGGTTATACTAGATTTTCTCCTAATATTAACACAGTACACGTACATGAAGAGAAAAAAACAGAAGTATTTGTTGTGTGTTAGATAAGGAAAGCTTTAAAAAGTCTAAAAATATGTGAATACCTAATTGAAAAAGCTTCTTTACCACAAATCTCGAAGTCCAATGTAAAATAATTATTAACAAATTTAACTTAACGCAAATAATAACATAACATGAGCGATTAAAGCAGATGTTAAATGTTGAACTAATACATTTGTATTAGTAAATAAATAAATAAACGCTAACACACTCATACCCCCGGAGTAGGATTTACCTGTGTCGTGGGTGGCATGGACAACACACTAATACCCACGACTCGAGAAAAAATTCTTATCTGTCACATAAATATCTGCCCCGGCCGGGAATCGAACCCAGGACCCCTCGCTTTGCAGGCAGGGTCACTACCAA
>DWPA01007254.1:0-10442 GCA_018251375.1 Calpodes ethlius | reverse complement strand
ATAAGAATTATACTTTTTTTTTAAGGTCGGTGTCAGCAATGTAAAATATATTTACTTTTCGTTAAAAGTTTTTATTTTTAATACATACTTTTATTCAACTAACTGTCTGTTACATATGTATGTATGGAGGTATATCTGTGGAGGGTGGAGTTTTGTAAATTTAATTTGAACCACTTTTTGATATCCAATCAAGCTAAAATTTTGCATACTAACTCATTTTCGATGACAGTACAATATTTGGAGCCAACGTCCTAATCTGATGATGGAGCTGGAAGGTGGTCACAGAAATTCCAGAATAACACGATAAAACCTCATTAAATTTGAGCTCGTTTGATTAGTATTCACGAGTACATTTTACTTGAAAGATTATGTCGTAATATTACCTATAGGAAATATCCACTGAAGAGTTACAAATTCAATCTCCTTCGATTATGTACACATTCAAAGTCTTTTGACTCGGATACACATTCTATTTCCAAGTCACGTCTTCTGACTTTGATGTGGTTAATGATGTTCCGGTTTTGATATTTAATATTACTAATAACAAATAACAAAATAGATGACAGTTTATTTATTCCAAGCGGTTAAAGAGTTATACATTTGTCTGCAAAGCACTTCATCAGACCTTGGGAAGGCCAATGATAGTGGCTGCGTAATATTAATGGTATCATCATGGAATATTTTTAAACACAATTCAATTATTACGATCAACGATCCGTTTAGCTTTCCCATCTTTATCTCCAAAACAAATCATCAGCTCTTCAAGATATATATTTAAACAGGACCACCATGGAGCAATTATTTACATAATACTTTTGAATCATCCAAATCGTCGAGTAAATGGTGAACAAACAAAAAAAGTAGACGTGGAATCTTTTCTCGTTTTTTAAGTTGGATAAAAATTTATTCCAACAGCTTGCACAATTAGACTACAAACATTAAAAGCTTGTATAAATATTAACATTAATTAAATAGTGTTACAAATAATTACTTCGCTTTCAAGATTAATGACATAAATTTAATTAGTTCGACTCAAATATATACAAGTATATAAGCATAAATTATCTTACGGTATTTGACCATTTACTTTTTGCTTCTTTGCTAATTAGTACGAAAATTAATTATATCTATGGAGCTATTCAAATATTTTTAATTAACTAACTTCAAAGCTTTTGTTAAAGAGATAACTCTTTACTTTATCCATCAGGATAAAAAATTTAACAAAACAAAAAATGTATTACCGAATCTTGAAAAAAATTTCCGAGTCAATTTCTTTTCTGAGTATTTGCGATGTTATAAATTTAGGCATTTTTATGATTAAGACAAAATCTTAATTTACGCTTTCAATGAGAGTACAAAAAATTTCTTAAGAAAATTATGGAGGTGTTCTATTTGTTCAAAATTTTGTGGTTATCAAACAATCTAATTTGTACGAGTATTGAAATAATGATGAATGTAAAAACAAAAATGTTCATTTATAATACTCTAGATCCAAAAACTTCGGTTTGACAGCCAGTTCTTTCTGTCTTTCTTCTTATTATTTCTTTTAGGCATCGTTAACCCCCCTATTTTTGTAGATGAAGGTAGCCATTTACTAACAAGTACACCACATACGTTACAGCTATTAATATAATAAAAATTGGGACCATCTGCGCCAAAATTAGGACGGCTTATACCAAATGTAGGAAATCGAACCAGTCAAGCCATTCAATGTGTGCTACGCTGGGGAGTTCGAAAGTTGTCCATTATTGAAAGAAAGTTTTGAGCTCTTTCGTTATTCGGAGGACAAATGAAGCCGATGCATGTTTTACCCGCAAACTGTACGCAATATTGATTATATCGTATTACAGCTTCGTTGATTTTGCATCAAGTCTACTTAACATCTCAATAATTTGGCAACTAGAATCACGAATACATCACTTGACATTGCAATATCACTGCCACATCTGTGTCCTAACGCGTTAATTAACGCAATAACAATAACACCATGCATTAGCTCGCTAATCAACACACACGTTAAGGGAAAGTAAAATTTATATAGAACTCCTCTAACTTAACCAAGCATTTTTTTAAAGCAGTAACTAAAGCGTATTCGGGCGCAAACTTTAACATAGACGTGACAGGGACATGATATTAATGGCACCGCATTACCAGGGTTGACAACTTTTATATTGTAAATGGGTTGAATTTTTTCATACTAATATAATTTGCTGAGTAATATACAGTTTTCATGCTTATTTAACCACTATAAGGTTGAAAATGGTT
Organism: Calpodes ethlius; assembly: GCA_018251375.1. NCBI lineage: Eukaryota > Metazoa > Arthropoda > Insecta > Lepidoptera > Hesperiidae > Calpodes > Calpodes ethlius. Next base: position 8,177 of record DWPA01007254.1, on the reverse strand, counting down.
TGACATCCAGAGCTCACATTTACGTTAGCTTGTGATCATATTATAGAAACAACGATGTTCTTTTGCAAGACCTAATTAAAACTAATTGGAAAAGTTGGCTTGTTACGAGTTTCGCGTAATAATATTTTATTGTAAGAGATTATTGTTGTATTTGCTTATTGCGCACAATTAATCTGTATGTAGAAGGCTGATAAAATGACGTAATAAGTATTTATTTACTTAGCAACAAAAATCATTCCTTCACTTATATAAATAGAAATCAGGTTGATATCCTTGTTTTGAAAGTAACAGTAATATTGGTAAGTAATGTATCTGCATAATAAACAGTTGCGTTGCAATATTAATACTTAGAATCTTAATACTATTTCATAATTGGCTAGCACACAGTAACTGCAATAAACGGGAGAAGAAGAGAGTAGAAAGGGAGCGAAGACTTCATTTTCGCCAGGGATAAAATAGTTAGTCTCAATGTGAGGAAATTTCATTCAAGTTAGGGTTTACTGTTTTTATTTACGCAGAAAAAGTAACCTTTGCGAAGCTGATTCAACATATCGATTGATCAACTTACCGTCTGGTTCATCATCAGTCCTGTACTCCTGGAAGACCACGAAGTCCTGGTTCGGGATCTTTGAAGCCACATACATGTCTTCAGGATCCACAGGCACAAGATCGGCTTGTCGCTGCTGGACATAGTACAGGCAATCCACCCTAATAACAAGAAAGCAAATTGATATAACTGGTCAGTAATAAAGATAAAATAGTAGGCGAATGAGAAATTAACGACACGGCTCATACATTAATTTCAGGAGATAAGTTCTTCGATATAATTTTCTTCATCTATCATTATTTTAGACGATATTGTCGTTATATGTGGCAGTGATTGAAGGAAACCTTTCAATGACGGGAGAAACCCATCTTCTTACACAGTAAAGTCATACTAACTTCTCTTCGGAAGTACTACACTTAGATACAGAGAGTATTGTTATAAGAAGGAATCCACATCTCAAATTTAGGTAGCAATACTACTAGCAAAAAGACTATCTCAACTAATATTATTATATATCACTAACCGTATCAGTATTATTAATTAATTAATTATTGTTATTGGACACTGATATTATTTATATCAAGTCAGCACGGCAACTTACTCTTTGTTTGAATAAGCCATATTACTCATCGTGTTCTAATTCGAGTCTTGCGAGCCAGTACTTTATTATTTATTAGTAATTAATTGGTGATTTTGATGTTATATGTGATGTACATGGGTATGAGAGACCATATAACATCCGTTTGCCCGTTTACTAATTTGCTGGCCATTTATAATAAATACATATATCGAATATTTTGATCGAATACTTGAATATGCTAGACTGTATAAATACGGTTGTTTATTATAGCATCTTTTGCTTGTATTTAAAGCGTCATAAATCAAAATGTATAATTGTCCGTGTAGTATAATAGGTATAGTATGGGAAGAGATAGTAAACAAAAGACCCAAGGAAGGATCACGTCCTTTAGAAGTAGTTAAGTGTGCGGTTCGAGTTACAGGATGTCTAATGAACGTTGAGATAGCGCCTAATGGATCGTTTCAAATGGCGCTCATCAAGTTTCATTGTGTCTCCGAGATATATAAAGTTAAAATATTACATAAACTATATGAAAGGCAGTGATAGCCTAGTGGTTCGAACGTTAATTCCCTAAATGTGGGGGCGTGAATATGAATCCTGCACGTCTTTAATATTCAAAAAAGTTATGTGCGTATTACATGTCAATTATCACATGCTTCCGTAAAGGAAAACATCGTGAACCTGCATACCCGAGGGTTCTCCATAATGTTCTAAGAGATGTGTGAAGTCTACCAATCCGCACTTGGCAAGGGTGGTGGCCTATGCCACTCATATTGTGAGAGGAGATCCGAGCCCAATGGAACATTTATGGGTTCTGATTATGAGGATGATAATAGATATCTTACATATATTAGATTCAACTTAGTTTGAGAGCAGTGTTGGTAAAGCGAAAAAATATACTGCTCATATGTTTAGTAGTCACTGAAAGCCGAGGTTTTGACGAGGGTTTGGCAAATATCAGCATTAGCTGACTACGGACTTTTTTATACTTTCTCAATGGATTCATATGTGACCGATGTTCAATATTAAATATTGCATTAAAAATAATGCATTTTAAAGTTCGAAGCAAGATTGACATACTTCGGTTTAACGGACTTATTACGAGCTGAAAGAGAAGTTAAATACATTAAGAACAGTAACAAAAGGGACCCATTAATTTTATTTCGGTTCATTATAACTTGCATTAGAGTCACATCTGCTATTAAACTCATATATATAGGTACATAATTATATTCTCTTTTAATTTAGCGCCAAAAATCCACCATTTTGTTTTTATTTTACAAACAACTATCTAATGCCATTTACACGAATATACTGATAACCTAGCTGTCGAAATCTATCGATAGCTAGGTCAATAAAGAAATTACTAATATACAAGACATGTGCTAAAAAAAAACTCCGTGGCTGTCGGGTAAAAATAACTAACAATAAGTTGTTTCGGATGACCTTATCTAGGAGTCACTAAAAGATCTTGGTCAACCGAAGCGAAGTTGCCAATTATAATAAAACGCCAGATGATTTCAGCCACTTATAACTGATACGCTAATGAAAGACTTCCTGTCAAAATTTGTTCTGCCCAGAGTTGATTGACCAAGCTAGTAGGTATGTAGTTGATTGAAATTTAGTATACCTCACGATCTAGGCTAAAAGGTCTATACGTTGGTACTCGCGATTGAAAATTGAATGTTGTTTCAAATAACTTAGAACGATAATTCCAATTTTGAAATCAAATGAACACTAGTGGTTGATTTTATGTTTTATTTCGTGTCATGAAAGTTAATAATTACTTAACTTTATACTTATAACGCCTAGAGTTAGTTTCTTAATATCATGTCGCCCTAAAGTGAGGCATACAATTATGTGTGTGTGGTAATATCATATACTTACGACTGCTGATACGCACACAAGTACCTTATGTGTTCTTGTCAATAGAAAGTGGTACTTAGTCGGTAGTTATAAAAAAAAATAAGACTCATCTTTTTTTCCTTAAATGAAGCCAATTTCATGTTACCAAGTTAGTCTATTAAAGCTTCCTGGAACCATTTCCAGTACACATTACGTATGATTATTGCAGTTCTAAGCGTTAATGTTATAATACTTAATCTATATAATTAAATATTATATTATACTATTACTTATCACCTTTATTATTACGTAGATAATTATATATTTTTTTTAACTACCTGAGCTTTCATTCCATAGTTACTTGAGTTGAGATAATGATATACATTTATGTAATTATGGAGCACACAACAAGATTTTAAATTATAAATGCCAGCCGGCTACTATTATAACGAATTCACACAAATAAATACAATAAAGTGCCTATATAACAACTTGATTGACAAGTTACAATACTTGGCTAAAGTACCTACAATTTGCTATGATAATTATTACCGTTTTTTTTGTTTTCATACCTTCTATTGAACTAAAGTTCTAGAACGGCATTGAAAAAAAACAATAAAATCTATATATAATATCTTACCTATCTCTAGCCGGTACACATTCCAAAATTGCTTTGCTCTTCGTTGGTACCTCCAACATTTCTTCGCACGCCTTCATATACTCCTTTGGCACGCATATTTTGTCTAAAAATTATTTACGATTAACAGTACTCAAATTATTAAGATTAAATTTCAAATATTTATTCACATGCACTACAATACATTACTCCGACGAAACTTTTACAAGTAAAAGAAAACAATTTATAGTCTGTATCACAAAATGGAAATAGTGAAAAGCGCGCGAATACACAAATATTATGAATATTATCTGTATTTTTATTAATGCACCTAACGCCATCTATTATTTATTTAAAACACTTGTAATAGCCGCAATCAATAAACACTTTATTTATTTTACCAGTGTAAGCCAGTATTGGATAATCATGTTAAGAGGCTTAAAAACACAGGCTAATGTAAAATTGTAAACTTATATAACATACATGAAGTTTTACAGTTGACATTTACTCCGGTCAGGGCCACTAAAGCTATAAGATAATATATCAAAGTCATGGTTACACGAGCGACCGCGCGAACGTGTAAACACTACTGGACGTCGTTACATCGTCTTCTTCTTTATATTCATGTGCTATCTTTGTTGTTATTATTCTTTAAAGATAACTACTAAATGCCTGCGGTGATGATACGAAGTTTTTATCTTACCTCCTAGAAAAGTTTCTGATGAATAAATTTACTTATTGAAGTTTAAATTTAAAATTCGAACACGGCTATATCGTGTATCAAAAAATAATCTAATGAATCTTAAACTTTAAAAATAAAATGTAGCAATTATTAATAAGTAGTTAATAGCTTTTAACGTTAGATAAATATAGATTTGTCAACAAAAAAAAGAAACAGTTAAATAAAACTTTGAAAAAAAAAAAATATCAATGCTGGCTAAGAATTTCTAAACGCGTCTGCACGTCAAAAGAAAAAAAAGTCTAGATTAAAAAAACTAACATTGTTGTTGAGTTTTGAATTTGATTTAACTAACAATTTAAAAATTGTGTTGCATGTTATATAATAAATAAAATGTACAAAACCTTTAAATAATGTAAATATGGATTGGATACATTGTAATAATTGTTTTACACAGCTAGAACCTGGAATAACACTACATTTGACGTCATGTGGTCATATGTTTTGCAACAACTGTTTGATCAATGGTTTGTATTTTATAACGCAATATCATTATTTTTAAAGAAGAACATAATAATATAGAGATATTTACAAATGTGTAATTTATATTGTTTAGGTGGGAAAGAAAGCACGTGTCTTGTTTGTCGAGTACCATGTTCTATTATGAAGCTAGTACCTGACGTAAGTATTATAGTTAGTAATTTCTGATTTTACCCGCAACTAAGTGTTAACTAATCTGTTCTATCACTATATGTTCAAATTAGAGTGCTAGAAAATTTCAAATTTTATAGATGAATGCGGAAATTCAAGATTATTTTACGGATCCCGAGGAATTGATTAAAAAATCCTGCGAAGTTTTACAGTTCCAGAGGCAGCATAGAAGGCGCTTGTTGTCTTATTTACTGCAGTCGGTAATATTAATATATAATTGATATATTTACATCACTTTTTATTCTTTATTTAAAATTATTTTATATGTACGTCGAACATGTTTTTAATTAAATTGCGTCGAATACTTGATATTTAGAAATGGGAATGTTATACTATGTTACGGTAGAATGGACATGATCTTATTTAACTACGCATAATATGTACCTATTCGTTATTCAACTGGTAAGAAAAGAAAACAATGATCTTTTATTTTTAGTTCCTACAGCTACATAATGTATGGTTTCTATCTTTGTCTATGATAAAAGAGAAAGTAGAATTGGTAACATAAAAACTATTGATATGCATAAGTAATTTACGCATGAATTGATAATACAATTTTACGTTTTGTTTCTACACCACATAAATCTATTATAGTCTATTCGGTATTAATAATTAATCGTTAAAGGCGCAAACGACCCTTTATAGCCATCATGTGATTTAATATTTAGTGACAGTATATAATATGTTATTATATTTATATTGTATGTTATTCTTTACGATTCTTGCGGGTGTATATAATCATAAGAGTTTATGTGTCATTGTTAAAAAAATGTAAAAATATTTTCTACTAATATGAATCACGATTCATCTAAGTGAAAATGAGTGCATGAGATCCTACTATTATGCCTACGTAAAACTAATGGAGATCGAACTGTGTTAAACTTGCTTAAAAAGCTTCCTACTATCAGATAAGATACGACATGGATTCAGTGTCGATTATATTATTGGCTTAGTAGCCATTTAGTAACTTAGTAGTTTACCATACTAAAACTGTGGCAAAACATGAACCTTGAAGGTTAGATATTATGAACAACAAGACAGGTATAGTATAGGACAGGCAGGGCAACGTCTGTATACTGTCATAACATTCCAGTAATGACAGGTCTTCGTATCCAATGTCATCTTCATTGGATGACACAATGACATGTTACATCTTAAGTATGTATTGTGTAAACGCGGAAACTCGCTTGTTTTCCTGCAAGTAACGACTTAAGTTTGAGTCGGATCTATCCATGGGCTTTTTGGGCAGCAGCACAGAATTCCCTCAAGATAAAGGGCCCCCAACGCCCGTAAAAGATCAACGACAATAGAGAGAAAAAATGGCATTCATTGGGACTGTCAAGAGAATAATAGACATAATGGAAGTTTGATTAATTATGGAAGGTTTTCAAGTAATCTTATTCCAGAGCTTTATAATTCATGGTCTGTCCATGGCTTAAGCTGTGGTTACACTATATGTTATGTGTTAAGTGACGTTTAAAACATTTTTGACTGTTCTGTGGCAGCATATTTTGTATTGTAAAAGTGTGTCGTTGTGTTGTTCAAGAAAGAAATGGCAGAAATAATTTATTTTACAACAATACACTTCAGTTTAGACGTAGGGTTAGGTGATATGGAAATATTTCAATGGTATATAAGAATGAGGGATTTGGCTATTGGTTCGGCCTATTGCTGCTCAGCAGTGCTATCCTGTAAAATAGGAAGCGATTCAATTGGTGCAGCAGTTCCTATAGAATATCCGCAGCGCTGATTTTCTATCCAACCAATGTTAAAACTTGGTTATGCTCTAATGACTTTATAGCGAGTTAAGAATATCGAATATTAATAAGCTATTTGTATATTCAGAGAAGTCATTATTTAATATGGTAGGTTATGTGATGTTATGTTTTTATTTTGTAATTTAAAGTCGTGAGACGCGTTTTAAGAACTTTCTTTTATAATTTGTTTATTTCTTATTATTGTTATATAGTGTCCGATTCTTAAGTCGGCTCACAATGTATTTAAGATTGAATCTTGAAATTACAAAACATGTTAAATTTCGCAGTGTATAAAAAGTAGACAATATCATACTGCAATAAAATTTGTTTTGTTTCAATATCAATAACAAGAGTTAGCTGGATTTAGGTTTTATGGCGATTGTTCAAAATATGTTTTACCAATTTGTAGTCGTAATGGTTTGGCTAAGAATACTGACCCCATCCTCATCTTCATGAATGCGGCATAAGCCTGATTGCGTGGTGATAAGATATTAAAACCTTAAGGATTATATTATTCCTATTATATTATCATTCATTCGCCTATTACCACAATCCAGGAAGAGGTAGGAGTGATGCTATTCTGCCAAGTGCAGCCCACACCACACAGGGAATGTGGTTCTTAAATTAAAAAAACTGACTAAACTCGTCTATGCTATCGGTTACCATAGCAACGAGAGTAGTAGCAAAAACAGTTGTATTAAGATACTATTACCGATACCTTTTTAAAAATACAATTAAGACAAATAGTAACACCTAAGTACCCTTAAAACGTTGACGAGTAATTGTCGAATAACCAGGGAGTACTACACTTAGAGTGGCCGGATACGGTCGGTTTTAAATTATTTATCGGGTACTTAAACGGAATTGCTCGCCAAGTTTAAAAATACTTACGTCCTTGTCGAGTGGCTCTGTGAAATGAATAACAAAGTACATGTGTACCTTGGTAATACAGATATAGACCACAGTAATGCCTAGTTAAGTGTACACAACACGAACAAAGAAGTTAACTGCGTCGAGCTTCGCGTGGCGTCCCATTTGCATTGTGTTGTCGCTCACTGGGTCAGCGGATGCTTGCTTATTGTCAATAAACGGAGCTTCGTGTTTTGTTACCGGCTTAAATAGGTTTTAAACACTGTTTTGAGTCCTGATGCTGCGTATAAGTAGGTACTTAGATATTGGATTGGATTAGAGGCAAAGGTTAGCTTTTTAGGCGATTTTGTATGCTTTCCCGTACGTGTCTAATATTTTCTATAAAAAATCTTATTTGTCCTGTGACAAAAAAGTTTAACCCCCCCCCCCCACAAGGGTTAATCGATTAATTACTTCACACGTTAAAGGGACGGGAGGTCGACGAAGAGTGATAAGGGGTTAGAGAGAACCTACATTTCGTAATGTTTATATAATATATCTAAGTATTAAAACACGACTTTTAAAGTATCTAT
>DWPA01007253.1:0-10444 GCA_018251375.1 Calpodes ethlius | reverse complement strand
GCTGTTACTTTTTATTTTTTTAATATTTGCTTCATATTTTAATTTTTGGCTTAATTTCACAGAAATAGTCCCCATATCCATCTGGATACTTTTTAAAATATTTTCCGAAACACTCCAAACTAGGACTAATCCAGCAAATAACGACCGAATGGCAACCCTATGTGAAATTTGGTACCATCGCGTAACTAGTACAGTCAAACTCGTAAAAGACGTATGATATAAAAAATCACACGCAAATACGAGAGCACGCGCTAACATACATTAACACACGCATACAAATTGTACGGTATCCCATGAATGACATGGATAGTACATGGTGAGCTTGACAGTACTTTTTTTTATTTGTTTTTCAAAATCCACAGCTCTTAATTTGTATGTGTTACAGAGTAATATAATCTAGTCTTATCGCCAACTACGGATTTACATTTTATAGTTCATTTTATAGGTATTTCTGTGCTTCAGTAGTCTTGCACGTGCGTCTACATCTATTTGAGGCATGTATGTGTGTGTGTGTATAAAGTTGTGTGTGACACCTATACATATGTGAGATAAATATATACGTAGTGGTAATATATTATATATAATGAGAATGAGAATATCGTAATAATATGTTCTAATTTGCCGTACAGTAACATTTACTTATTTCCTCATAGAGAGTGATAATAACTAGTGTTCACCTCGGAAGCAACATTACTTTAGCTCGAGTGACGTATTTAGAATCCCTCGATACGGTCGGGATTCTAGCTTGAATCCTCTCCGGATTCAAAGAAACACTCCTGCCTTTAAAATAGTTGTTTAATAATAATCGATTATTATGTAAATCATTTTTCTATACCTGTTACATTTATATTATATGTAAATTAACTTTATGACGTCACTGATGACGTAAGAATCTCGAGGAGGGAAGACGAAATCCATTTCTATGAGTAATTTAGTTCAGTAGGAAGTCAGGAAAGAAACTCATAAAGTTGTAATGTAGCTCTCTAAGTGCGTGTTTCATGTTCAAATCTGGGTCTCATCTGAAGAGAGAATTGCTTTCTAAGTTTCCATCAACCATGGATGGTTTCCTTTAACCGATTAAGGTCACTCAGGTCTCGTTTATAAATGAATTAGTCGTTCCCCGAGCACTGCCTAGTAATAGAACTACTAGAATATTAATACCTCGTCTAATTTATGCAGATCGTAATAAGTTGTCTAGTTGACAACATTTTTAATGTATTTCCCGGTGAATAAGATACATTTATTGAAGGAATACACGGAAGTCTTGTTTGAGGTAACTGAGTTAAGTTTATACTTTTTTATACTAAATTATGAATATACTAAATATTGCCCACGGCGTCTCACCTGTGTGAGAAAAGAACAGCCATAAAAAAATTTGACAATCCTTTTCTATCACTGGTTGCTAAGCAACGCTTTGTTGTTAAACAATTACTTGAATATACATTGTATCTTTCCACAGAAATTACATGTTTATTCGTAAAAAGTAGCCTATAGTACACGTCGTCGTCTCTACTATCTCCAAACCTAAAATCATACTAAAGCGACGCTCTGATACGCTGTGAAAGAAGGACAAACAAACAAACACACTTTCGCATTTATATTATAACTATGAATTTTTAGTTCAAGAAACTTCGAAAAATCTTTAAAACATTAAGTTAAATAATCTATGTCTATAAACAAGATAATTATAGTTAAATCAAAAACTTTAAATACATTTTCCAAAGCCATCTCGAAGCTTCTTTATCAGACCCTGAATGGTCTTCTCCATTCATCATAAAACCAGTTCTATGACTATGAATCCTATGTTGGGGTTATTTGTGATGTCTCGTCTTGAACCACCGACGCAAAACAGAGGGCTATATATATAATAACTATAGCATGTCTTTTTTGTAGTGTCTGTATGTGGCATTAAAGGTCTCAAACGCATGAACCGATTTGTGTGGGGGTGTTTTTTCTCGAAAACCTTTTCTGTCGAGATAGTTCTTAGTTATGTTTGGTGGAAATAAGTGTCAGAGGTTTTTATAATTTTAAGTTTTTATATGTATGTCACTGCACCTTGTTACAGAATCTTAAGTGAGCGAGCATTAATGTCAATTATAAAAGAAATACTAATAATAATCCTTTAATAATATAATTAATAAAATATCCAAGAAAACATTCGAATAGTACACAAGAGAAACATTTAATGACCTTATTAAGCTATTATTAGTCTACTTTGCAACAATCCGCGATTAAAATCCTCCCTCCCACAAAGGTACCACGCATGTTTTAAAGTATATACCGGCATATATTTTAATTCTTAATGGATGAAATGTTATAGAGTCAGCGTTGAAAAAAACAGTTTCACTAACTAAAACACCTACTTATTATGAAATATATTTTGTTATATAACTTTAGATTATATTTTAGTGTAGTTAGTGAATCTTAAATTCATATATAAAAACTATAAGATTTCATATCTGCAATTTATACTAATATTATAAATGCGAAAATGTGTTTGTTTATTTGTACTTCTTTCACAGCACAACAAGCGTCGCTATAGTATGACTTTTGGCTTGAGTTTGTGAGTACAATAGGCTACTTATTACGACAACAGAATACCTAATTTTTATTGGAAAGGTCTATTATATTTCAGGCAAATTAAGAGAAGTGTTTAACAACACAGCATCGCACGGCAACCATCGATAGAAATAAATTGAAGACATTTTAATTGCTGTTATTTTTACACCCGCGACCGGGCAATATCTCGTAAACAAATGTATTAGAAAAACAAATAATATTAAAACATACATTCATTGTTTTCCTTACCGATAATGATTATAATCAAATTTCTGTCTCTGAGAGAATAACACTCGTTATTGCTCATATTTTCGAATATAAATGAACACGTACCTTCACATCATGTAGATTTTCCCGCTAATGAGCTCATATTTAGGAAATACCACCACATGGTGGGAAACCAATGCTTTAAAGTGCATTAAGTATATTACACGAACTATTTGATTTATTAATATGTTGTAACAGTTTATAATTATGGTTTTTTTATGTGATGAGTAAAGCAAACGATCTAGTGGTTTCACCATCTCCTACCACCTAAGGACAAGTGTGGCAAACAACGATTAGTACTTTAGGAGATACTGTAGTTAGTAAAGTCCTGATAGTAATAGGACAATATCAGTTAATTATTACTAGAGTCCCCTTCTGCGTTCGAAATTTGACCGTTATTCCAAAAAGTATTAGTTTTCAATGACAGTATTTAAACTCTTTTCAGTTCCATTTTCCGCGTGTATGTTTCAAATGTGTGTAATGTTTTAATTGTTGATTTAATGTACTTTATAAGCTCTCTATGTTTTGCTCTTCTTCTATATATTAACTATAGAGAGATATTAAACTATAGAGTGTCAAATTTCATTTTCCTCCGTCAACAGAATTTTCGTAAAATGCGGTCCAAGGTTTTTGCTTTACCTATTAATATATAGATACTTTTGTACGAGAGCTATGGTCCGTTAGTGTATTAGTAATTATATTCTATTAGTAATTATTAATAGTCATCCAGAGGGTACACATTAGTAATACACGAAATTGATCACATATGCGTTGTTATCCCTGAGGACAGATGATTTATGATGATGATGATGATAGAAGCAGAAGTGTAACCGAAAACTTTTACATATTTTTTACGGTAGATTGGTTATATATTACATCATTTAAGTCTCCTGTTTACTTTAAGAATAATCGGAGTTTGATTTTTTATTGCTTATATTATACGTGTTACAAATAAATTGATTAAAAATATGGAACATAAAAAAATACACTTAATGATTTTTTTATCTGTAATATTTGTTAAGTTTTTAGTATGTTTATTTGAATCAAATATAGCAAGCAGAATTAGAACTATATCTTCTTATTTGAAGTTGTAATTTGTCACTTTGCTTTAGTTCCGATAGCGATACATCTTTATGACAAGTATGTTTCAATACTTTAGTTAGGGTTGGCTCCAGACGAGGGAATATCTCAATGTGCTGTTTACACTTACTAAATATTTTGTAGCATAAAAGCGTATTTTAACTATTAATTTAATTTATCTTTCCCGATAGCACTATCACTATTCTACACTAATACCCAACACCATTGAACACCACCTCAAAAGCTTTAGATATAAGAAACAGACATTTATGACAATTATTAAGCACTTCTCTTGACAATAAGATAGATCTTCTCTATTATATAAAAATGAATGTTTATCTGTATGTCCTACATAAAATCGTAAATAATACACTTAATCATGTGATCCCACAAAGGTTTCTAAGTTGGTACGACAAATTTTCGACTGGTGGCGCCACTGTCATTTCAATTAATTTCATATTGGCATAGCAACGCGCGCAGGGTTCAACTAGTGTAATATTTATTAAATTTTATACTCTTGTAATATAATACCGCCGTCAATGTTACCTTACTTCCCGAAGGTTGCCTGACAGAGAATGCTTTTAGCATTAAGTCCGCCACTGTTCCTGTTACATATTTATAAGGTTCAAAAGATTTATAATAATATAAATAAATAAATAAATATTGCAAATGGCCATTACTTATCGATTTTACTACGTATACGCCACAAGTTTGTAACTAACCTGTCTCTCCACAGCGACCCCGAGCGCCTTAAAGGATGAGAGCAAGTCACTCAGCTGTGGGTTACGGCTCCGACGCTGGTGCCGAAGCCGTCGTTGTCAACTGTGGAGGCTCCTTCTGCTGCCCTTCATCCCAATCCTGGCACTCATCGTGCAGACCACGCTTTCGTTGAAGAACAGCCTGACTAACGGACGAGAAGTCGCTGATGTTGAAGAGCAGGTAACTGTGTGTATAGCCTATACGGCAGCCCTATGGGCTTAGTGAACCTGCCTGCGAAGCGAAGGGGTCGTGAAATTTTCATTTTCCGCAGATTTTTTAAACCTGGCGCATAATTTACGCTTTGTAGCCACAAAGAAAGACTAAAAAGTAAGAAATTATCGTTTTTTACTTACACAATAATATAACTGATCATTGTAGAGTAATTTAATATGAATACTTTGTAATACAGTCGGGATTGTTATAAAATATGCGGGTTACTCTTTCCCTTAGCTATAAATACATCACTTATGCCTTTCCGGATGTTTGAGATCTTACATTTAAGAGTGCCGTTAGTGGACTATTGATAAAAAATCTAACTTACTTAAAAATCTTACAAAAAGATCTATCCGCCTTTAAAAATCTTGAAGTTATTCTCTATTAATAACATGCTTTAGTCTATGAGTTCATTGGTCTGTGCAATGTCCTGCGAGTGACGGCTTTCTGGTCGAGAGATGACGTGGAATAATTACAGTTTTATTTATCGTGGGAGCCGATAACATCTCCGTGGAAAATATCATAGTTTGACAGCTTCGTAGATTGGTCTGGAAAAGATTTATAGTGCCGCATCTCTATCGATTTGAACTCCGAACCGACGAAAAAGGGTTCACGGAGTTCATGGAACATCTGCGTTTGTAATGTGGGTGTTGAAACGTGGAAATACTTCAGAATATTAATAGTTTCTAGACATTTTAATAAATAGATAGGTACTAAAAATATGCCGCAAAACTACATCAGATCTAGAAATTTAATTAAAGACCATTTTAAAGAAATTTAGGATTTGGAAGCGCTTTGGGGTGTCTTTTGGCCACAAAACTCACATTGAGCATAAAGTTTTGAAAAAAATCTATGTTTATGAGTTGGATATGGGACACTTATCCCAAAATCCACTGTAAATAGAGTAAATCTATTCCTAACCTATAAGATTTTATTAAATTCACGACGTTTGTCAATTTCTTATGCTCGAAGCTTGTTATAATTAGTTACTTTAAACTTTAAATGGACAATTGAACTTTAACATTTATTTTACTTTGAACAGACATTTTAATCTTGCTTTAGTTCCGATGACAATATATTTTTATGATTGACATGTATGTCAACTACATTCTATGATTGTATTATAGAGTTACTCAAGAGCTAACATCACAGATATCAAAATTATATACAGATAAGCTCGTTCCTAGCTTCATTGTAATTTGACCACCGTGGACCCCTCCTAAGGTCAACTTCATGCAGATGAACTCCATAGTGAACAGTACAGACATGAAACTTTAAATTCACAATGAATTACAACAGTTCATTCTATATTTCACCGTTATCCGGTTGTTATCTCTAGAGTAACTTTCAAACGAAGAAACTCCTCAACAATGAACACGAAAGACAGTTTGTTTTTCTTTTTGGCGCAGTAGAAAAACAAGTTAAGTAACTGAATCTAATTCATCTTAATATTATTATGGGAGTACTAAGAAAACACCTTACGATAATATTAGTAAACAATTATTATTAGTGTGCTCATAAATATAATTCACGTAAATATTCAATTGTGTACTTACGCGAGTTTCAACTGGAATATCAAAATATACATATTCCTGATGGATTCATTCTCCGTTTTGTTTATCGATATTGAATTGGGACGTTTCTAAATTTCAAACACGAATAAACGCTTGAAATCCAATTATGACTAAGCGACAAAAATACCTACTTTTAAATCAATTTTACGTAAACACAGGATTCGAATCGACAGAATTTTCTGTTCGATTTACATGATCAGAATACTTTGCGGCGATTTTATTTGTCGCTGACATTTGTATCAAATATTTTTTATTTAACTGTTATAGAACAGTTACTCTATATTACTTAAAATGATTATATGACCAGTCAAGCGATGTTAAATTAAATGTTTATACTTTAGCGAGGTAAATTTAGGTAAATAAGTAGTTAGGTAAAATTAGGGAAATAAATACATACCATCTGATAACAATTTCAATACTAAGCTCACATCGTTCATACCAGGTTAAAAGTAAGGAAGTTGTTCCATCTTGAATGGTGGTGCAGCTTGCAGAACAATGGATGAAGACATGGCGAATGTTTTATATTGGAAGTTGCTCAACTCTGCACCATCCAGTTTACCCCTTACAATACTTGCATGGTGGCACCATACTTTACAACGATACAGATTGTATCTATCTACCAATCAGTCTTTGAAGGTCCACTGCTGGACATAGGTCTCCCCTAGTTTGAGATATTCAGACCGGTCCTGACCCTTCTGAATGCAACGAACGAACATTAGACTTCTGAATTAGGCCATTAGTAAAGTATAACGTCTCGACACGTGTTATCACTGGCAACACACACTGCTCGAACAGCTTCGACTTCAGGTACTGAGGTATTTTGCACTTCAGGCAGCTATAGCATAGATTATGTTATTTAAACTCAATGCCTCAAACTTGTAGAGGGTCTGAACAACCCCGTATGTAAGTAACTTGATAAATTTTGAAATTTATCAAGTAAAAATTTAGAAATGTAATTAAACGGCTATATTTCATCAGCTTACATTATTTATTTATTTTGTTTGTCACATCAACAAGATATACACTACAAATTTTCTAAGAGTTTCTAAGAATTTTCTAAGAAATTTTTTAAGAGCCAATAAGTAATTTAGTGTTCAATGATACCTCTTTTGTAGGTGTTAAATAACGTGTAACGTGATTTTCACATTATTTATTGTTTTATAAATACATATTTTCAAAGGTAACAATACAATAAAAACATTACAAATCAGATTAGTTTTATTTACGTTATATACATTGATTAAATATCAACCCTTTATTACTTGAAAACAGGTGGCATTACACAAAATATAAATACATGTAAACGGAATATCGGAGATGACACTTACCTAAATCATTTTAGTATTAAACATTTATTCAAATAGAAACATTCATCAATATCAATGGAATTATTTTAAGAATCCAATTTCAGACAGATATATAAACAATACTTTTAAATGGGGCATCATTTAAAAGAATTTATTTAACAACTTTCGTTGTTGCCGTTAAAATGATCTATTCGTTTAAACAAACTCTGTAAATACTTTCGTCAGATTTGTTCGGAAAGATCAGAAATCGCTATTTCGTGGGCGGAAACGTCTTCTTCGGCATTTGAGAATAACCTTCCTTACATTCTTCTTTCGCTATTGAAATTTATCACTTATCGCGACGGTATTTATATTGCATATTGTTATATGAATAAGCATCAAGTGTATATCAGAACATATTTAGCTACCATTGAAAAAGGAGTGTAGGTTGCCCCACAACCAGGTGGACTGACGGCCTGAAGAAGACAGCGGGTGTTCGCGGGTGTTCGCAGGCGAATTAGGGGAGGCTTACTTCTAATACCCACCGTAAAATTGCTGGAAGTAACTTATAGCTTGAGACTTAAACGCAATTGCTATAAGATAACTACTATAGGACAGAAATAGATAATACAGTGTTACATATACAGGTGAATTAAAGATTCGATTTAACATTATTTTATTCCATCAGGTGAGCAGAGCGACCGAGCTGGGCAAGTTGGTGACGAGGTTGCAGCAGGAGAGGTCTGAAGTAGCTTTCTTCATCTTCACCAACGGCAGCACTTTAAGGTACGTTAGTACCTAGTACTTCTATTACTAGTAACCTCTCTTACTAGTAACTTCGTATACTTCGCTTCGGAAAACTTTGTACTAAAGCAATGGTCGAAAAATATTTAGATGGAATTCTTTAAATTAATATATCTCCGCTTAAAATAAAACTTACACGAAATATGAATATGACATTTACCAAACTTACTTCACATAGCGGGAACAAACGCACAGTTTAAATTCTATTCTCGCAGACTAAAATTCTAAAAATTATTGCCATGGTTGGAATCTGTTAGTTTATTAAAAATCTCCAATAATAATTATTCCAAATATTTCCACATATACACTTCCTTTTAATGGGTCCTGCGGAAGATCAGCGCTAACAGTCTTCGAACTCCAGCATAATGTCATTAGGTATAATTCTTCTTAATAAGTTTTAAAAATGCTGACACTTCTTCGGAATGAATTTACTTTGAACGTTGGTGATAGGAATTTTCAGGTGATAGTATGTGCTTACGTACGATAATAGAATACGAAAATGTCGCACTTGTGATTATTCACAAACACTGTTTGGACAAAATGTTGCAGTAATTTTATAATCACTACTCAAACTAACCAACGTTCTCGCTGCCACATAAATACAAGCACAGAGTAACAATTCCAGTGTCGCTGGCTTGTCTCTGTGACTACGCACGAACGAGCGCCCATCGGAGCGACATCATTGCCACGTCGCATATTATTTAAGTTTGACGCAGTGATGTCGCACGTTTGGACTGCAAAATGTGGCGCGTGTGAATGTTATAATGTATTTTGATATAATTTGCGCGTGTCGACGACTAAATACATAATTTGTCGCTTTACTATTGCGTTTTAGGAATAGAAACTTTCCAACGGTTCAATGGGATAGTATTCTCAAAACTTATAATACTCTGGTATAACTAACACGTCATTAAAACTTCATCTTATGTTACATTGACGAGCGCAACTTTAGTAATCTATACATATCAACAAAATCTATACATATCAACAAAATTGGAGTGTCTGTTTGTAATATTGTAATAACCGCTTTTTACTACTAGAACCCTAATGTGTTCTCGAAAAATAGTTAGTTTTACAAGTAAACAACATAATAGTAAAAATGAATTTAAATCGGTGAATGTGTTTCAGAGATTATTTAGTTTTATTCTCATTTTATAGTTGAAATCCAATTATTTTTTTATAATTCTATGGAATATTTAACAGTACAAAATAGATATACACTTGGCCTGTCTAATGTTTTCATGCGATTGAATAATACTCGCATTCCACCCGACAAGATAATATCAGCTCAAACAGATGGGCTGTTCAGTTTAAATATAAATCCTCTATACATTTGGATTATGGGTAGATTCAGCTATTTATAGATGATTTATAATAAATCCATGATATCTTTGTTAGATTCCAATCCCACACACCGAGAATGGTTATTTTCAAACACGCGACAGAGACACGTCGCATAATTGCTTTGACGGGCGCTTTATATAAAAAAACGTAGTTATATTCAAACGTGCGACAATATGTGACATGTCGCAGAAATTCACACGTAATCACGTGTAATCAGATGGTATAACCACGATGCACCATAACCAATGAGTCCATGCACCGTGACACTATATTCTAACAAAAAACAATTGAATTCACGTCTTCGATAAACTGAATCACTGTTACCTGAATAATCGCGGTTCTTCGACTAATTATGAGTAATGATACCATTGTGTTATTATAAAAACATCACATAACTTACATGTTAGTAACCTACTCCTTTTGGCTTCGGGAAATATGACCTTAAAATTGAATAGATATAAATAATAATAATAATAGATATAAAAGGAGTGTAGGTCGCCCCGCAACCAGATGGACTGACGACCTGAAGAAGACAGCGGGTATTCGCTGGATTCAGAA
>DWPA01007252.1:0-10445 GCA_018251375.1 Calpodes ethlius | reverse complement strand
CCAGCGTGGTGGACTACAGCCTGTATCCCTCACATTCTGAGAGGAGACCCGAGCCCAGCAGTGGGGCAGTTATGGGTTGCGATGATGATGGTGATGATCTTTCTGGTAAACCTGCCTAGCTAGCTACCACTCTCTTACCTGAGCGAGAAGTTAAATGACTCGTATTCCAACAGGGGGTTTGAGAGTCAATTATGTTATTCTTATTGCCGGCAACGTATTGGTAATTCATTCGGTGAGGCTGATATGTATGGACAACGGTAGCTACTTAGCATTATCTGATGGTCTGGCCGTTTGTCGGCTATTCATGTGGTAGATTAAAGAAAATAAACAATTGCAATTTATGCAAACTGGTGGTGTAGGCAGTTGGTACGTACATTTTGCATGTTATATGAATGTTTCTAATGCATTCAGTTTTAGAGTCACAAACACGTTTCGAAATGTATTTGTTACTAGCATCGAAAAGTAGACAAGTACTAAACATGGTTCAAAGCTCAAAAAATTTCTAAACTAACAGGAGTCTTATAAATTAACACGTATTTACCCTATGAGAATTTCTCCTATCTACGCATTTGATAGACCATTATGAATATATTAACAATCTGATAAAGTATCGAATTAACAAACCTAGTTATAAAAAGGTAACATCACTCGACTCTCACCTCCAGATGCTTCGTCATGTTCAGCAGCGTCAAGTTTCCTTTCTCTCACTTGTTTCTTTAGTGCCAGTAGTTTGTCACGCTGCTGTTTCAAGTATTCTTGGCGAGCCTTTACCTCTTCTTCACTGACCTGTTTTAGAAAAAGTTTTTTATTTAACTTAGTTGATATTTACATATATATTTATGTTTTCCAGTATTTTTAAACATATCAACTTTAGCCAAAAAATAATAAGGAACAATAAAAGACATCTGACAAGTTTTAGTAAAATATTCAAATATTGCATTTATTTTTTCAAACTCAACTTTAAAAAATATCCTGACTATGGAGAAACGTATTGATTTCGCTATGATTTAACAAAGCTTTGCGATTATTTTTGTATGTAGCAATGAAATTAGCAGTTTGTAGGTACCTCTACTTTCTGTACAACAGGTTTTGGTGGCATTTCCTTTTGGTGTTCTACGGCAGTTGGTTTAAGCTTCTCTTTTTCTTTCATTTCGAATGTGTGCAATTTTGACAGTAGAGTATGTTTTTCCGCCACCATTTCCTCGGGTTGGACGCTGATCGTCTTATCTTGGTCTTCAAAGTCATCTAACTGTAATCTGAAAGTAAAAAAATCGATTATCCTATTGGAAGGTTCCTATAGTCTATGCACCTACCTATGTAGTAATGTTCTCTAAGGGTACTTATCCATGGCGGAGTGCCACTTTACCAGTCTGATTATTTATTGTGTCTTCTGTCTACGCTGTCCTTGGAGCTGTGCAGGATAACTAGGCAACAAGCGAGACATCTTATATACGTATTGTGTACACAGGAATATTCACATGTGTGTGTGCGAGGACAATTCGCACACTAGTGAATATTTAAAATGTTATAATACTTTAAATAACTGGAATAGGGTTGCACCATATAAATTTTAAAGTTGTGTCATTCAATGAAGAAGCGACCAAAGTTATGGTGGTGTCTGTGGTTTTAAGGAGCACTTAATTAGCCTATTTTTATTGGCTACTTAGTGTTAACTTACTTTTTTATTTCAGTCATTACGTCATCATTGTCAGGCCATTCGAAGCTCTCATCGCTTTTCGAAGTGTCCAAGTCTTCTTGGTCTAGTGAAAATAAACTAGGCATAGTGCCGTACCTCTGTTCTATGAGTTCCAAAGCCTGCAAGTATAAATAGTGATTAACTTGGATTTATCAGCGGCTTCGCTTTTTATTAACTTGGATAAGTGAAAATGTCATTTTGTAGGAGTTTCCGTATTGAAGGTAGGCAGATACCTATTCTGTGGCGTATGGAGGAGCGGGAGAGCGGTTTTGCAGGTGAGCAGTGCTCTTTTGAAAGTGTATACTTACACACTAACAGTTGTCTATAACTGTTCTAATATATATCTATATTATGCACTCTTCCCTTTTGGCGATAAAAAACTGATTTGTCCCAAAACTTGCTATGTACGACCATGGCCTTGAAACCTCAGTGCAAATATTAACGTCTATTGTATTAATATTACTAACTTGTAAGTGAGGCGTGAAGACATAATAAAGAAGCAGGAAAGTTTACCA
Source organism: Calpodes ethlius (assembly GCA_018251375.1). NCBI lineage: Eukaryota > Metazoa > Arthropoda > Insecta > Lepidoptera > Hesperiidae > Calpodes > Calpodes ethlius. Next base: position 8,234 of record DWPA01007252.1, on the reverse strand, counting down.
ACTAAATATCGCTATATCATACTTCTCTATGAAACAACCTGCAACTGAAGCTCCACATTCTTATGTGTCATCATCTTCACAAACATCTCGTAGTCGTTCGCAGCCCAAATCTGTTCGAATAGACGTTTATGGAAGTAGGAAGGCAGGCCGGCCAAGTCTCCAGCCGACAGGCGACAAGCGGCTTCAAACTGTTCCGCTGTTATACCAATGTCATCCATGAAGGACCCTAACATTACGTCGACCTGAAATGTTTAAATTACCGAATCATGAAATCCTTATAATCTGCGTACATTTGATTTTTGTAGCGATACATTAACGAGAATATAACTAAACAGATTAGAGAGTGTATCAGTGTTTTCTAAATCTAAAAGTAAAATGCGAGGTCCATTCTTTCGATGACTTCTATCAAATTATATAAGGTCAGCGACAGAAAATATAATTTTAAATATATTTGAAGCTTATGAGTTTTTTCGAGGGTATAAATATTTGTATATTTTATTAACGTATAGTCACAACGAATTTGTTTATGGCCCTTGTTGGGCGCCAAAGTGTTCATATAATAATAAGAACATATAAGAATAAGAACGCATAATGAAAATATGGGTAAAGATTTTAACACAAACAGCTAGCCAATCGTTCTTGGTAATAAAGTTTGAGTAAATGCGATGAAGATATTAGACAAGGCAACACTTGAGATATCTAATTCACTTCATATGAGTAAGTACCTAAGGTGCTAGAATAATTGTATGTTATGGGTTTCATTACCAGGTTCCGATACTCGACGTGGATCTTTTTGTATTCAGGTTTGTCCAAAACTTCGCCATCATCGCTGGGTTCAAAGGCTGGAAATAAAGCATTGGATATGGGTAACCTATGAGATACTTGGATGACAGCCAAAATTTAAGTTTTTTTTACATAATACACCAAAAATTAAAATTAGTAGATGATGTCTATGGACTGATGTATTGCCAAGAGGGAAGCTTGTATCACCATGCATGAGAACCTGAGGTCAATATTAAACTGAGAGGTATAGAACCCAGATATTTCATACAGCAACCTAACGATATCTCATTCATTGTTCAGTAGGTTGTACCAAAAACAGAAGCGGTAAGGACGAACTTAAATATGGATGGAACTGTTTACAATCAATCATCTATTATTTTCAAAAACCGACCTTTTCTGGCCATTCCTCTACCTACCTATCTATACAATGGAACGTTATATCACTAAGCCAGGTACTCACGCAAAGATTTCTCTTCTATAAAAGTCTGTAGAGGTACGTTCCACACAGGTCCATGTAGAAACCCGACGAGCGAATCAAATACCCAAGCATTCGTATCAAACCCTTCCATTTAGAGCTTCTAAACGTCCAACACTCAATTTAGGTACTATCTGTATCGAATACAAATTACTGACTACTTAATTATATCGTTGCAGTAACACCTTGACACAGTGAACTTTATGTATTAAACGTTGCTATGGTTACATTTCACCCAACATTATTTTGATTTTTTTTCTACTGTAATCTATTAGCTACCAGTATTGTACAGGCATAATCACTGACGTCTTTAAACAGTACTAGTATTATGGAGGTCAGTGTTCAAAACACGATCGATATTTTTTGCTATTGTTTCGTGCAGCTATATTATTCATAATTAAGTAACAAGGGTAATTAATACCTGAATGTTTACATTGGGTGTTTTAATTTCATTTAAGTAGGTGATTATAAGAATCAATATTTATGTTTTTCAGTGGTCTGCTTAGAAATTTGAATTAATGTGACTGTACGCCATGAAAATCATTAACCATCTCAGATATGGGGATTTTTTTGTCATTGTGAACTAATATATATTGTAAATCTTCATCTTTATGACATCTGTGGTGTCCGCAAAGCATTGCAAAGTATTCTAATTCTATTATAAATATTATTCTTATAATAAGAAATTGCTTAAAAGCATATTATATTAAAAGACTATTATTAAGCTTATAGTGTTCTGAATAATATAAAATAACTAATGTGTACTCTATGAACTGAGTTTTTGATCATGGACTGTGACAAATTGTCAGACCACAGCGTACAAATAGCCTAGACAATATCTGACACTAATCTAACCCAACTGTCACGCTTCTGTCAACTTCATATTATGATGTTTATGTCATTGTAAACTAAATATTATTTACAATTGTTTAAAAAATTGTAAATAAATTTTAATTATATAAAAATGCCAGGTAGTAATAGAATAATGGACTATGAGAACGTAAATGGTATTAATCTATCTTTAAACCTGGAATCCAGAAATAGTTCGCCGAAATCTTTATTGGTAACTGTTTCCTATAAAAGTAATGTGAAGAAGAAGACCTGGCCCGTTTCTTCTTTAGTTCTAGCAGTAATATTTAATGTACTTGCGATGTGCTACGTGAGAATAAGTATGAGAACTATGTTCATCATTTTAATTGTACTAGCATTCATCATTTTCTTTTGGGTAACTCACAGTGTGCAGTCAGGTTGGTTTTATTTTTAATATATGTTTTTAATTTTGAACAAAAATGAATAATCCGCCTATCTCTGTCTTATAAATCTCCCTGAAAATGAGTTGTGAGAGTGAGTTACTTGAATAGACTTCTAACATTTTTATATTTCAAATATTATTCTAAACCAGAAGGACATGATGTTATAGTGCCTTGTTTGTTCATTAGAAGAACCAGAGAAGATTGGATTGGACTTAGGAATGCTTAGAATATCTTACATGTAATACATCCTCATAATTTATTGAATGATGTTGGGTTAAAAAATTGTGTGGATTTGTTGACAATTTCGGATAGAGATATAATTCTTTTTAAGTATAATTACTGATACAGAAGTCCTCTTTTCTTTTACTTATGATAAATTAAGGCTGTCAATAATACTTGAGGGTGAGTGAGCCCTATGATGTGAGTGTAGTAATTCAGTAGAAGTTTATTCAGTCTTCTGGAAACACATAATTATAAGACAAAATTTTGTTAGGTTTGTAACAACCTACTATAGTAGGTTATCAATTTTAGATATTAATAGTAAGCATTCTCTTTTTGCCTCAGAAAACTCATTAATACCTCCACTGGAAAAAGTTATTACACAGGATTATTTAAATTGTAATTTTTTGTACTGTTTACCTTTGAGAAATTGTCAGGAACCTTGAGTATTTTTTAGACTATTCATTTTGTTTATTATTACTTTTCAGAAAGTATTCTTGTCATTCCTACTGTTGGCATACAGATGTCAGTGAAGTATGTGGTCGGAAAAGAAGACAGTTTTGTCCCTTGGCCCAGCATTGATGATGTCATTATAAACGAAGTGATCAAATTAGTAAGTATTTATTATTTATTTAAAAATACTAGATAAACTCATTAACATTAAACTCTAACTAAGATTCTCTGTATTAATTATTAATAACAAATCCCACAAGGATTTCCCTTTATTATTTATTCATTTATGTTTGTCTTTAAGCCTAATGCCGAACAATATTTTCCATATGTCAATCCTTTTTTAATTTATCTTGTTTTAACTGGTACCAATCAATCAATAGCCACATGGCTCACTGATAAATTAAGTAACAATTCTTGCTTCTTGTTATGTGTATTTCAACCAGACAAACAAACATTAAATTCATAATTGTTATCTATTTAAATTTAGCATGTATTAGAAAAGTTAAATTCCTTAATGAAGTTTTTAAAGAATTTTAAGTACACTGTCATTTGTAAATGTAATATATGAAATTTAATTATGTTATTATTTATTAATCTCATGTAATTGTTTTTCAGAATCGTGTGTTGTACTTCCTAACATTACTAGTCAAGGTAAATCAAGAGACAGAGACCATTAAGTTGATGCCATTATTTAAGGTAAGGTTATTGTTAGAAAAGAATATGTAACAACCAAATTATTTGTACGCCCATTACTTATACTAATGTTCTGGATTGGTTTGCAGTTGAAATTAATAAAATTGAACTATGCTAAACATGGTGGTCCATGGCAATCATACCATATCCGAACATATCAATTTAACAGATTTTTAAGACAATTAGACATGCAGTCTTTTCAATATTTCATCTATCTATAATCTTTAAGTGTTTTAGTAACTGTCAAAAGGTTAAAATTGTGTTGTAATTATTTTCTCTACTCAAATTGGTTGATATACAATAAATATATCTATATAAATAGCTACAACCTCATGAAATCTTTATGCACCTAGATAAAGAGGTACAAGTCCTTGATAGTTTTATCAAGATAATCTTTAACTTTACTAATCATTCTTTGCAGTATACCAAACCAAGGTTATCAATGTTGGAGAGAATTTACACGGAATTACAAGCGTTATTATCGGAAAGGTTATCAGAGAGCTCGGAGCAAGCTTCAGGAGACAGGGCATGATGTCTACATCATTACAGAATGAAATTGTGTTATAATTATATTAGCAATCATGACAAGAGTTCACCAAGAGCGTTTGAAGACGTTTTTGTTGATATTTGTAGGAGGGTGTTGTATTTAGAATCTGAAGCGGACACAAAAGCCATGATTTCTGAGGAAAGATGAGCTTGTCGGTGCATTTAAAGGAATGTTATTCATATACGCGTAGTGCCATCTATTATGAAGTCTACGAACTACGTATGAGCGTTCCCGCGTAATTTGGCATAATTGAAAGTATCCTGTATCATATTTAAGGTTATGCAATTTGCATTTATTTGTACACTAGATTGTTAATAGTAATATAATAATAAGAGAAAGTGCAATATTTAATAGTTTAAAAACATTCCATTGTATTTAATTACATGTATTTTTTTAATTTGTTGTTTAATTTTTATTTGTGTGTTTTGTGTCAGTTTACCATACAAGGTTCAATTCCTAAAATGCAAAGCAATATTTTTAATATACATTGTTACATGGGGGTACCGTTTGATCGTTAATACGAATATCAGTTGGTTTTTATATGTCAGTAAGAAGACTGGACGTTCAAACTGTTAGTAAATTAAAACATTACTAATCGTCGCTTAACTGATCGTGAATACTTTGTGTCACTCTAAGTTGGTGACAAATGCATTGCTACGTGTGAAGATGAATGGTCGCATCTGATGTAAATGTCACCAGAACCCTCATATTCACTGGGTACAATGGACACGAGCCCAGGCCCGACGATAGATTGGGGCCCCCTAGTCCCTACTCTATTACTAAACTTCTGATATTATATGACCATATAGCTGCTCTATATTTGGCTACTCTATTCTCCATATGCTCGAAAACACCGATATTTGAAGATGTGATTAACGATTTTGCTCAGTTAAAATCTAGAAGGATTCCTCTTCAATCAGCATAGATGTATGTGTAAGGACTTAGTGTGGATTACATTATTATCATAGTATCTGGTATAAAGATATAAATCTCAAACTTTTGCATAAATTTACGTTCTTTGTCTATTTTGACAAAATAGTGCTATTTTATGTTCATGGGGGCCGCGTTATCCTAATGTGCTTAGGGCCTACAATAGCATAAAAATGACCTTGAATGTCACTGGCAATCAAGCACCCTTCGGACTGGAACCCAAAAATAAATAAATTATCATTATTACGCGGAAGAAATAGGTGAGGTGGTTGTATCTCTTCGAGCGAACCAGACATGGGTCCTACTACATACTTCTACTACTGCCTCTTAGTATTCAGCGGGATAACCAGAGAATTGTGGTTTGGCGTCAATCATGCATTGATTTCCTTGTCTTTCCAACATTTGCGTTAATGTTAGTGACAACGGCAATGCCCGAATGCGCCTTACTTAAGGCCATAAACTTAATCCGTCATATGCTTGGCTGCATTAATAGAGTTAAATTACAATTTATTCTTCCTGTCGATTAATACGTTAATTAAGGCGTTAAAATGACGCCTTAGACGTAGCAGTGTCATTACAGTTTTACTTCAACAAAAAAAGTATTACCTAAACCCGTTATTAAAGATTTGAAATAATATATCTAAGGATGGAAAAAAAAAATACTTTAAAAAATTAAATATCCGCTTTTATTGTGCAAAAAAATTAGTTACTGCCCCGTTTACTGTGGAGTTTCACCATTTGTAGTATTAGGTCATACTTTTGTATATTCATTGGTACTAATTGATAGGATACGTGAAAGCAGATCTAATTCAGCTTCCGAGGCTTGATCCAAACAAACATACTAACAAAGGAACGAACTAACAAACATTGAACAAAGTAATAAACAAAGTTGAATACCTGAAAATCTGACTACTGTGAAAGTAATATAGAACAAACGAAATTGTACAGCTAAATAAATTTGATACACAGTATATCACAAACGTAAATGACATGCATGTATTATCCTTTCGTAGCAATGCATTCCATTCCACCAATCGAAACGTTTCGAATTGTCCTTGACTGGAAATTCACGTGTCGCATGTCAGTGACATTTGCTAGTAATTACACGCCTTCGAAAGTTGATTAATCCGTTATTTTATTCACCTCGTATAACATGTAATGTTCTTCGAACGGTAGGGCAGGAGGGGAAGCGGTAGAAGTCCTTAGGTATGTGTTTTTGTATGTCTTCCAGTATACTTGCTTGTGCGTACTGTGTAGAGCATAAGATTTTTTATTTATTAGGCGTTTGTCTCCCCTGAGTGAAAAAAAGTCGTTTGCATCTGTCTGAATCAAAATAGTAAGATTTGTCCCCCAAATAAATAAAACTGAAAAATCAGTGATGAATAGCCTTATGGTTCGAACGTGGGTCTCCCGAACGTGGCGGCGTGAGTTCGAATCCTGAACGCATCTTTAATTTTGAAATAAGTTATGTGCGTTATGTAAAGATAAGGAAAACATCGTGTGCAGGTTTGCACACCTGAGAGTTCTTCATAATGTTCTTGAAGGTGTGTGAAGTCTACCAATCCCCACTTAGCTAGTGTAGTGGACTATAGCTTGTACCCCTCAAATTACGTGAGGAGATCCGAGCCCAGCAGTGGGACAGTTATGGGTTGTGATGATGAATCCTGAAGTTCGGGACATCCATGATGGTTTTCTTAGTTAGTTACAAACGTGATAGGAACAAATATGAAGATGCAAATATTGACTGAAGTTCTAGGAAATCTCGTAGCTATTTAATAAAACTAGTTACTTAAGCAATTACCTTAACTCAAGTTATTAATTAAACTTCATTACAAATACAAGTATAAAATATTCATATCAATTAACTGGAGGTGGTCGATAGTTCGATGTGTGACGTTAGTGCTAAAATTTCTCAAGAGGGTTCGTAAAGTCGTCGGTCCTGGCTGTAAGCAATAAGAAATAGTCGTTAAGTAATGTATATAAAAACTATCGCTGCTTTAGTTGGCTACTAATCCCACCACCAATTCGCACTGGAGCAGCGTTGTTGATAATTCCCTAGAACTTCTCAGTTATGTGTAAACACTCATTCACTGTAGTGGGTCCTTAATGGTATCTTGTGCTTTCTTTTCATGTAAATCGATCAATGAATAGATTATTAGCTACATTATCAATAGCTATCTGTCGATATGAAACACGTATAAAATAAAAACAATAATCCCATTAATAATCGTATACATTCCTTTGATTAATATTGGCGTGTAGTTGATTTAGAATGGTTAGAATCAACGTTTCATCCACGACTAAATTGCTTCCAGCGGATGCGAGTTATTGTCTCAGTGGACATAGTTTTGGTTAAATTGTTGTAAAGATATTGGAGTTATTGGACTCTATTGGTTGCAGTTGGACAGTTTATAACTAATCTATTTAGATTAATTGAATAATTCAGTTCGTAAACTATTCATCGAGAATAGTTATTGAGGACTATTAATAGTTGTTGATCTATGATGGTATCTATATTTAATTGAAGTCAATTACAAGTTGTAAATTTATAGTCATAACTTTGGTAAAGTAGTCTTTAAGACTATAGTAACTCCTATTTTTTTCCTTTTTTTAACTTTTTTCTTTACTTTTATTGTTTGTAAATACAGAGTTTATTTGTAAAGATCCTGAACTGTCTTGTATGATAAGTAGTAAGTGCATAGATAAGTTTAGTTTGGTCTCAAATGTATAGTTAATTAATGTACTTATAATAGTAAAATAATGTTTTAAATATGCAATATATATATATATTTTTTGATTTTTTCCTTAAGTTTTCATCAATGATTATGATCAAATCTCGTTTAAATACATACATCTAGAGAATGAATAGAAAAATTAGAGG
>DWPA01007251.1:0-10445 GCA_018251375.1 Calpodes ethlius | reverse complement strand
CCGAGCTGTCGGCAGGTACCTCTCCACTACTGTGCTGTCGTCTGCGTACCCATAGATACCGGGCATGAGCAGGTCATCGACATGCAGCAGGAAAAGAGTAGCGGAGAGCACCGACCCCTGAGGAACTCAGGCATTTGTTGACATCGATTGAGATGAACAACCATCGACGACAACCCGCAGAGACCGTTTACTTAGGAAGTCCTTTAGTCCAGCTGACAAGGCCAGGCGAAATGGCGTACACTGAAAGCTTACCTAAAAGGCTAGCGTACCAGACCCTGTCGAAGGCCTTTGAGACATCCAGGGAGACGGCTAGTGCCTCTCTGCTTTTCTCCAAGGCCTCGCTCCATATGTACTAATACTTTTATCTAAAAATAAAATAAAAGAAGTTAAGGGTGGACAACCCTTCTCACATAATGGCATAAAAAATAGATAGTCGCCGATTCCCAGACGTAATGAATATGTAAATAAAATTCCATAAATATCGGTCCAAGCGTTTCAAAAGAGTATGGTAACTAACATTGTGATACGAGAATTTTATATATAAGATAAACACATATAGTGTGAACCAAAGTGGGCGCTAATAATGTGTATTAATATTAATTGTAAATAATTACATTATTGTTAATTATCTAGTACTTCATAACAATAGAGCAATGTAATATCTAATATTATTTTCTTTCTCTGCCGGATTAAATTTGTCACTGACAAGAGACTTTTATTTAATATCTGTGGTAGAAAAAGAATAATTAAACATTTTGTACCCGCCACTTTTTCCTTCAAATGTGCTGATACTTCAAATGTGCTGAAAAATATTAAATTTTATTGTAAAACCAATTAGAAACAGTAAGTGCTACTTATTATCTTTACTAGATAGTGTTTTAGACATTATAACTTACAACAACAGTGATTTTTGTTTTAAAAAGTGATAAAAATACTAATAAAAAGTGCCCCGTGTAAGCAAATGAACGGCTTTAAAACTATTGAATAATTTCAAAAATATACCAGAAAACAATCGCAAAGGTTTTAAACGAATTTATCTCCTTCTCGTACGTGTACGTGTGCTGCGTGAAGTAGTAAATACAATGCTCTTTTTTTGTTTGCTTGATGTTTATTTTGTCCCAAGCCTAGGAATGCCAACTTTTTTTTTGTAATTTGTAAGTGATTTGATTATTATGGTTAAGAAAAAAAAGTACATAGTATGAAAATAAAGTAAAATTTATTTCCCTTTGTTATTATATTTAAAAAACCATTTTTATTGCTTTTTGCAGTCTGTAGTAGTTTTCAAAAACAACCGCTGAAGTTATGTGGTGCTGGCGAGTTGTGACATCGATTCATCACCAAATGATAAATTTCAATTAACGAAAAAATACTTACGACTAATCTTTTCAAAATCCCAACGAATTCAAATAATGCGAAATAAAGTATTTTTAATGATGGAGCTATAATTTGTTTTGTTTTGTTACAGTATAATGGAACCAAAATTAAAAGGAGAGGTCGTTGGTAGGCCACACTGCCAAGGTGGTTTTGGACCTCATGGATGGATACTTGGATGCAGGACATGTACTCGTCATGGATAATTGGTACAACCAATTGCACATGACGAGATACCTCAAAACCCGACGTACAGATGTACTGGGGACGATGAACCGACGTCGGAGTGTTGTTCCGCCCGCCATCAAAGATTTGAATCTAAATCGCATGGCACGTGGCGAAATGGTAGCGCGTCATTGCGGTTACATCGCGCTGGTAGCGTGGAAGGACGTGAAACTAGTCACCGCGATTTCGACTTACCATCACCCTAAGATGGAGCTGGGGAGACGCGCAGGACAGGCGATCCTGAAGCCGACAGCGATAAGCGAGTACAAACGATACATGGGAGGAGTAGGTCTAAAAGATCAAAATCTGTCGACGTATTTGCTAGAGCGTAAACGGAACTTAAAATGGTACATGAAAGTGTTCAGGAGGTTGTTCAACAGCAGCCTTCTGAACGCTTTCATTATCTACACACGGAACCCCACTTATCGAGTGTATTCCCAGCGTAGGTTCCGGGTCAAGGTCGCTGAAGGTCTTTTGAGCCGATACCCGCTCGTTCCAACAGCGTCATCCACGATGCCGAACGCATCGCAATTGCTGCGTCACCAAGTTGGAAATCATTTTCCGATTTATACGGAGGATGATATCCGGAGGGGTAGACACAAACAACTGCGATGCGTTCGGTGCACTGCCCAAAATCGACGGGTCATGGTACAGACGAAGTGTGCGTTGTGCCAGGTCCCGTTGTGTATTGGGCAGTGCTGGCAGGATTACCACTGTGTTACAAAATTGTGAGTGGATGGGTGGGCGAGGGCGAGTCAGGTCATTTGAAATCATTAGTACCTATTTGATATGACAATATTATATTGTAAACTGTATTTTTCAAGTCATAAAGAATAAAATTATCTAACGTGATATTGAAAATGATCTCGTACCATTGTGATAGCGTATATTGTAAACTGCATGAGAAATAAAAACTTTATAACTACATACTTTGTTTTTTATTTACATAACGCATATACTCGTGATATTTTTAGTCTCCAAAAACTTCGACGTGAAAAGTAAAGGGATTATAAGCATTGTCACTTTTTCTTATAAAACTCAGAAAAAAAACGCCTAGTTTTTTGTAGACGATAATAAATGACATTATATTATAGTAACTAGCACTTTTGCTTACGTATATTCTGTTAAATAAAATAAATACTACTACTTTCCGAAAGTGGATCACGCACTGGAACGTCAGGACGACCCAAGGTGATCGGTGTCCAGTTGGCCGGTATGACGTGTCCACGACGTCACAACAGAAACGCCTTCGCTAAGATACGAGTAAAGAAGTATATTCACAACTCGGTCCTGACACTCAGGCGCTTACAACTACAACTTACTTTTTTTACAAAGCATAGCCGAAACACACGCGCTTTCATCATCTAATAAAAACAATATTCGGCAAACTTCAGCACCACATTATTACTGAACCGAAATATTTACGAAAGAAATATTACTTATGGACTATTTATAAAAATATAGTGTTCTTGAACCTATGGTATGGTATAAAAAACCAGGAATATAGGTAATACATTCACAGAAACGTTTTGAAAATGAACTAACATTGCGCGCGTATTGTGATCATCGTCGAAATTTTGCATATGTTTCGAGACTGAAAAAGTTGAATAATTGTAGTGAAGAGATACTAATTTTCTTATTATATTAGACAGTTCATATTATGTAGAAGATATTTATAAGTAAATAAGAACCCCGGTGTTTCTCTCCATAAATCGTTTTTATTCATATAGATTAAATTTTACTCTCGAAACAAAGAGCTCTAGAAATAAAATCCTTCGGAGTAATACCTGCTTATAAAAACCATTATAAATTAAGTGCTTACATACTCTATGACAACGTGCCGCATGGATATTTCTATATGATATGGCCTTATCGGTAGAGGGTCCCGAGAGCCAGCCTCAAAAATCATAGTACTATGTACAGTAATCCTTCTGTCTGATATCTCTTCATAAATTTGGAATATATTTTGCTGTCTCCGATATTGTTTCTTTCCACGGGTAACCTTCAGCACTGAACACGGAACACACATAGCTCAATGTTAATTTTTGTCGTTCTATTACCCTCAAGTCAATTACTAAGGATTTTTTTGAAAAATCAAATTAGTGTTGATAATAAAAAAATAAGTTATTGATTTGAACGTCATATATGTATACGTGTCGCAAGGAACCTTTACTTGGTTCTAGACCTCTGTCATACTTAATTTTTTATCCACTAATTTATCCAGAGATTATGGGTATATAGATCAATCGGTCAGGTTATAAAATTCAATAAAATATCCATGATTGTAGTACAGATCGTTTATAATAAAATAATACTTAAAACTATATATTTACAAGAAATCACGAGTATCATAACAATATAATATTGTTTCAAGAGCTATTCTCCTCAGTAGCCTTGGTGGGATATCTGCAGTCAGGCGATTCACATTCGCATTTCATCCATTTCGATTTCACGGCCCAGAACTTGTCACCATAGTCAAACCTGTAACCCAAGATAAATTTAATAATAAACATTATCTTGTTCTGAACCCTGTTCCTTTCACCCCGTACACGACAGCTTCTTATAAAAATATTGGGAAATGCCCAGTGTCTTTGAAAAGCGCTTGGATAAGGATAATTAAAAAGAATAAAAATATATTTGCATACATTATCATCTCCTAGCTTCCGTCACTTTACATCCCCATCATAGACAATAGACTATTTCTCTGTGACACCCACGGCAAGATGCGTTTAAGAACTTCGTTCCAATAATACTTGAAAACGGTGGTTAGTAAAGAAGAGATAATATTGACTGACGTGAGCTCCTCCCCGAGAGCGATGTCGCGCACGGCGAACAGCGCGACGGCGGGCAGGCGCAGGTCGCGCGCGGCCGTGAACACGCGCACGGGCGCCAGGTTGGGCCGGCAGCTGTGGTTGATGAACCGCGCGCAGCTGCCGAACCGCGCCGCGTCCACGCACAGCTGCGTCTTCTCCGAGCATTGCTGCAACATCGACAACGTTATGCCCTTGTCCATACACCTTTGCCTTTTTGTGATGTGGTGAGGACTTTGGATGGCGAATGATATTAAGTAAAAACTCGTCAACGAATTAGATAGATATATTTGCGTGCTACAGATTGCGACGGACTGTTTGAATTTAATATGAAATTTATATTTATGGGAGTGGTGCCGAGAAATATTAAGTCATCACTATCGATACAAGTAGACATAGAGCCCTTTGTTCCTCTTACAATTAAGTAGTGGGAACCAGTGCACTTGTTAAGAAGGGCAATACGTGTAAGAATAATTCATTGACTATTGCCAGCTCTTTTTTAAGCAGTGTACTTCGGTTAGTCGTGATAGTTAGTAGAGTTGAATTACCTTTTTATCACATTTACTGGAAAAGTGGTGCCTTAATCCTCATAAACAATTATCATTGTAATTATTAGTTAATATCATTTGTAAAAGTTCCAATAACACGTATGGTATGAATGAGGCTGCACGGTAAAGAAAACCGTGCGCAACCCAAACAAAAAAGTTTGTAAAATAAAAATTGCTCAAATTCCACCTTCTTAGATATAATTAGATTCCTTCTGTGGTGTGGTCTATAGTTCGAACACGATTTTATTATGCTTATATTAAACAAAACTGTTGTTATAGCAAGTCTAGCATGTTTGTTATACACCAAAAGGGTCTTTATTTTTTTTTATTAAATATCCAAACTACATACTATCTTGTTTTTGACGTCAGTTAACAAAATGTAGTTTCTAATTATTTTTTTTAGGATTTCCGTATTACGTACTAGCCTTTTTGATTTCGTTCGAGCCTCCATTCAGTTCGTCCATTTCAGTAGCAGCGTACACACGCCACGTCAACCAAAGTATGCATTAATTTTTTTTTTTTTTATAAATCTCGAACAACAGCTCACCTCCAGCAGGTCGGGCTTGACGTCGAGCGCGAACATATAATGATCCTGGTCGCGCGCGTCCGCCACGGCGTGCGGCAGCAGCTCGCCGCAGTAGAGCGCGACGGGCGCGCCGCGCGCCACCCGCTGCCGCGCGCGCAGCCCCCATCCGCGGCGCACCGTGCGGAACACGGCCACGCGCACGCCCAGCGAGCCCGCCGCCTGCATGCGGCTCACCACGTGGTTCGTGCAGCGTTTCTGATGGACGTTCCTTTAATATTATTTGTACTTACGGACTGGTATATTTATGATTGATATGATGTTAAAGTTATTTATGATCAATCAAAATCAAAAAGTCTTTATTAGTACATCACTAATTTAATGGTCTGAGACCACCTAGTAAGCATGTAATTATGCTTGTATCAGGTGGCCCCACTCTTCCTTATCTATGAGTATACTTAGACTTAAATCTTAATAAATATGTGTGGGTGGGTGTGTGTGTATGGGTGTGGGTAGGTGAATCACTTTACCGTGACAGTAACATATCCAAAGTGTCAATATTATTATGAAATTGTATTTATATTTATACATTTTGAATTAGTAGTTCAGAAAATCTAATAAAATTTTCTATTTTTAACTGGACGTCATTGTCAATCTATTCTCTCCCCTCTATCTCTCTCTATCGCCTTTACAAAGAGAAATACACATATGGATAATATTTATAAGTAGATGTTCCCTGCGGTTTTGTCCGCGTGTGCGAAAAGAATAACAATAAAAAGGTTCTTTCTATCAGTTACCAGGCAATGGTTTGTTTGATCTTTCCAAAAAAATAATATGTTCTTTTGCGGTAAAAAGTAGCCTGTAGAACTCGTCGTCCTCTCAACTGACTCCAAATGTAGCGCCGAGAAAGAAGAACAGACACACTTTCGCATTCATAATATTAGTATAGATTATGTGCGTGTATTATTCATAAAATGGGATAAAAAGATGTTTATTAATCATAGAGAATATACTATTGAATTAAATAGTTACAAGATTGCAGCCACAGGTTTGGTTGCACTCGAATAGCATGGGCGGGTCGTGGTAGGGAAAGGAGGGCGGGAGGCGGCCGGCGCGGTACCACCGCCGCACGCCCAGCGCGCCGCACGCGCACCCCTCGCCCGCGCAGCACCCGTCTTCGCACGTGCATCCCTAATGATAGAACGGGTCAATATCACTGAGCTCCACCTGTTTATATGGATTCGGCCGATATGTAAAATAGTCACAACAACTACTCAATCAACCGGGAACAATAAAATCATAAAAAGAAATTGTTGTATCGCTATTACCCGATCGAATTTATTAAGTGAAGAAACAATTTTTTCAACCGTTTGCAGTCAATCTCGTGGTCTGCGGCGACACGTTACCTGCATGGTGCTTATCGAGCAGTCGACGGCGAGCGTCTCGGGCATCACGTGGCGCGACACGTACGTGAACTGCGGCGCCGGCTCCTCGTCCACCTCGTTGACGCACTCCACGGGGAACGGCTCGCGGCCGCGCGCTATGTCGCTGCAACACACCACGCCGGAACGATTTACTTACTACACACTATCTAATCATACTGACTCACTCACATACACGCATGCGCGCACCAACCACGATTAAAGAAATACTCTCTGAGATGCTAAGTAGTAAAAATATATATATATTAGATATTAATTGTCTTAATATGCCACTGTCTGAAAAACCAGACATTTTGGAAAGTGTTAAACGTACAGAGAGTAGCAAATACAACAGTGTAACATACGTTACCGACTGGCTGACGACAGCCACACTGACCTGTCGAGCAGGCGGCGGCGCGCCACCTTGTCCCGGACGGCAAGCGCCAGCTGCATGTTGAGGCTGACGGCGGCCTGGCACTGCCCCGAGCACACCTCCACCGCCAACTCGCCCGCCGAGTTCTCCACGTCCGTCTATATGTCCACACATATCATATATATAATATAACTGTTTCAATGATCTCTGTGCGTGCAAGATTAAAAAAAAATAATGATTTGAATTCGTGATTTGATTGAATTTAATTTTATTTTATTTTATTGTAACGCGATGCGACGTCGACATTCTCGACGTGTCGCGTCTAGACACTTGTATTACATAAGGCATACGCACACGAGCTCCGCGCGCCAACAGTACCACCACGCAGGAGTAGTGGCCCTCCCTCGCAGCAATGTGCCTGAAAGTATATTTATACTATATACTATCTACTATTACTTCATCCTAGTCACTAGTAACCATAAACTTGACGGGAGTGGTTTTCAAGAACTCAATGTATTGCCAAGAGAATTTGCCAAAAGTTTTGTTTCGCCGAATTTGTAGTTAAACAGTTTTCTAAACCTGCTTGCGGACTGACGTTTTGACTTAGAATCTCAAGTAGGGCAAACATAAATATTTGATTTTGAAACATTCACGTTCAATACCCTAGACGGCCTACTATGACAGGTCAAATATTCAGATATTTTTTGTTTTTTTTTTTATATTATATAGTGACTGACAGCGGCGTGTCCGCGTGTCCGTTGGCCTGGTGCACGGCGTGCGGCGCGACCGGCAGCAGCGCCCGCAGCGCGCGCGCCGCGCCCGCCAGCGCGCACCAGTGCACCACGCCGTTGCCCTCGTTGTCCACGGCGCAAGGGTCGGCGCCGGCCTCCAACAGAACCCTGCAGCAATATCACTTTGACTTTTACCCCTTAATGTATGCTTAAGATGTATTTCAAAAAGTAATATGTTCTTTATTTATTCAAATTCTATCAAATTCATTAAATTTCTATCCCTATTCTGGGTGCATATGTGTATGTATAGCGTTATTCACTTTTTTATTAATTTTATATGAGATTTAACTACTGTTTTACCGTTTTACAAGATGAATCACCTAAAATCCTTTCGTAGTAATTCTCTACTCTATGAGAGAAACTCTGAACAAAGATCTGCTAGTTAGTAGCTGTACATTGATAGTTTTGCGATGGTTGCTGATCTAATATGTAGATATCTGTTATTAGATACATGTTTTTGGCGAATGGTTACAAAGGTTATACATAAGATCAGATAGGTTATGTACTCTACCTGACTACTTCATGATGGTCGTGTTCGGCGGCGCGCACCAGCGGGGTCCAGCCGCCGTGGTCGCGCGGGTCCACGGGTGCGCCGCCGGCCAACAGCAGCGAGCACACGTCCGCGCCGCCCAGCTGCGCCGCCATGTGCAGCGCCGTCATGCCTTCGGGACCCTGCCGCCGACCATGCACACGACAATAACGGTTAAACGGTTTAACGATATCCACCAACATATTGGCAGTGAAGCAATTCGTTATTAGGTTCTCGATGTTAGTAACGTGTTATTTACGTTGTCCACGCCGCGCGCTATACAGACACTACTAGTGTAAGTGCTAACCTAACCTGGTTAAAGTATGTGTTTATTTCATTTTAATTTGTACATTAAACACTCACGGGAAGCCCGAGGTCGCAGCCGGCCGCCACGAGGTACCGGATCACCTTCATGAGGTCCTCGTCACATAGCTTGTCACCATCCTTTTCTACATCAGCTCCCAGCTGCTCCTCCCCTTTATCCGCATCTTTTTCCTCCACCTCCTTTTGTTCATCTGCTTCTCTAATTTTCTGGGCTTTCTCTTCTTTCGGTTCATCTTTAACTGGATCTCTTGTCTCCATCTGGTCTTCATCTTGAGTTTCGTCTTTCTCATCCTCGTTGTCTTCCGTAACCTCCGACGGCTCCTCATTGGTTTCTACTTCCATCTCTTCAGGACAATTTTTATCCAATAAAGCTGTATAAAAGAAACGTTTTGGTACTAATGGTGGAAAAGTTGCATATGATATCCAAAGTTTTAGAGTAAAAAAGCAAATTCAAAATGTTAGGATTATATTTTACTGACCATATTGTAGCGGCCTATATTACTGATACCAATCCCATACCGATAGTTCAGGGCATTGTAAGAGGCAAAATTGGAATTGCAATGAGTGGACAGTTAGAATATCGATACTTACAGAGCACGGCCCGCATGAGCGGCGTGCGGTCCGCCGCGTCCGTGGCGTCGAGCGCGGCGCCCGCGTACTGCAGCGCGTACAGCGCGCCCAGACGGCCGCGCGTCGCCGCCGCGTGCGCGCACGTGTCGCCCGCGCGCGACGCCAGCGCCACGCTCAGCGTGCTCGCACTCGCGCGCACTGGATAAATGTGCAAAATATTTAATCATACCCAAATTCAAGATATAGAATGTCGATTATAAAATGCAGTTCACCTATCAACTGACGGCTCCCCTGAAGTGTCACAAGAACTTTGTAATGCATGAAAAAACCAAATATTAAATGGCATTAAATAATGGCCATTGAAAATAATAAACCAGTGATTCAGCTTACCAATCTTCGGTATGAGTTGTTCAACGCTCTCTCCGTTCATGATAGCGTCGTATAACCGTTCAGCGTGGTCTTCGGCTATCAGGTCCTCGTAGTCGGCCTTTGCGTGCTCTTCGCACATCTTCTTTAGGTCTATAGGTAGTGCAGGCAGGAGGTCCTCAGGTATCACGGGCCCCGAGTCGAGCTTTGACTTGTCGGTAGTTGAGAAGCCCAGGTAAGCCGGTGTACTAAAATTAAATAAATATTTACAATTCTTGTGCTTTTCAGATCTTTTATAATTTCAAACATCTTACTACGGATCTAGCTTTGGCCAGACTTTATTATGAAACCGTTTATAATTATAATGTATGTAGTGCACAGGGTAAATTTTCAACTATACAATGAAACAGAAGCATTTATATTGTTATATAGCCGACAACAGGTCGAACTTCTGACAGGAAATGATCAACGTTGTCTTTGGACATGGACAACGTTAGATGAGTCGTCACCGATTCGCCTGGATATTGTGTTTAGGAACAGGAAGAGAATACCGAATGCAACATCATTCTGAACAAGTGATTTAAGCCATAACCT